>PVIW01004071.1:0-96957 GCA_004026585.1 Noctilio leporinus | reverse complement strand
GGAATGAATTTGATTTATCAACATGTACTTCTTATTAACTGGGGTTTCTTTTTAGCTTTCTTCCATAACCCTTGTTTTTTTCAGTCTTACTGAGATAGAATTGACCTGGAGCATTGTGCAAGTGTAAGGTGCATAGATGATGATATGATACATGTACATATTGCAAAATGATTACCTTGGTGAGGTTAGTTGACACATCCATTACCTTCCATAATTGCAACTTTGTTTTTCATAAAGAGAACATTTTAGACCCAGTCTCTTAGCAACTCTCAAGTTCACAGCAGAGTTCTGTTAACTGCAGTCACCACCCTGAAGATTAGATCCCTGGGTTTTATTCATCTTATAAGTAGAAGTTAAACCCTTGACTCACATTTCCCCATTTTCTTCAAACTTCCAGCAATAGCCATTCTACTCTCTATTATGAGTTCAGCTTTTATTTTAGATTCTATATGCAAGTGAGATACATTTACATCTAAAATCATGCAGTATTCGTCTTGCTCTGCCTGACTTATTTCACTTAACACAATGCCTTCAAGGTCTCTGCATGTTATCACAAAGGGAAAGATTTCCTTCTTTTTATGGTGGTGATGTCTCATTATATATGTATAGTCAGTCTGGAAAAAGTCCAGCCATTGTTAATATAACAAGAATGGTTTCTGCAACATTAACGTAACCTGGCAGCCAAGGAGAGTGGACTGGAACAATGAAAATTTCACTGTATTAGTCAGTAGGGGCAGTAGATGCTGTTGAGTGAACACATGTACTATGTGGCCATCACATTCAAAACAACTGAGCGAGTAGAGCAATGACTCTGCATCAAATTTTGCATTATGCCTGAACATTCCTCTGTGAAAACTATTTAGAAGATTCAAAAGGCCAAGGTGGCTGCAGCGAGGGGCCACTGGTGGTTGGCAGCCTTATCACAACAGTGTACCTGCTCATGCATCATGTCTTGTGCAGCTTTTGTGGCAAAACATCAAGCTACCCAGGTGACTGAGCCCCCACCACAGCCAGATTTGGTGCCCTGCAACTTATGGCTTTTCCCAAAGTTAAAATCATCTTTAAAAGGGCAGAGATTTCAGACTGTCAATGAGATTCCAGAAAATATGGTGAGGCAGCTGATGGCAATTGGGAGAACTGTGTGAGGTCTCAAGGTGCCTACTTTGAAGGGGACCGAGGTGTCATTGTCCTATGTACACTGTTTCTTGTATCTTGTATCATCTTCAATAAATGTCTCTATTTTTCATATTACATGGCTGGATACCTTCTGGACAGGCCTGTATATAACACATAAACATTATTTTTCAGCTTCAAAAACTAATAAAATTCTTATACATGCTACCACAGACGTGAGTCTTAAAGACATTATGCTAAATGAAATAAGGCAGACACAAAAGGACAAATACTATATGATTCTACTTATATAAGGCATCTGGAATTTTCAAATTCATAAACACAAAAAGTAGAATAATGGTTACTATGGAGTTGAGAGAAGAGTGTGAAGGGATTTTTTTTTTTTTTTTCCCCATTCATAGAGTTTCCACTCAGGATGATGAAAAGGTTCTGGAAATGTTTAGTGGTGATAGTTGCAAAACAATGTAAATGTATTTAATGCCACTGACCTGTATACTTTAAATAGTTAAAATGGTAAATGTTATGTTTATGTATATTTTACCACAATAAGAAGACAAGTTTATTAAAGAAAAATAGGGCCCATCCTCAACTATTTAACTATCAAAAGGGAACTAATATAAATTTAGAAACTTAAATTGACATCAAATTTCAAGGTTGTAAATCTCAAATTGATGGTAAAATGTTCAAGTTAGGTCAAAAAATTCCTTTGTGATGGATTCACACCCCTTTTCCTAAAGAACATAAGTGTTCAGTAGGCCCCTCTAGATTACAGTCTCAGGGACAAAGTTCATTGCTGTTGCAATGTTCATTGTTTAAAGATAGATTTGATACCCACATTAGAGAAATGCAAGTGTGAAAATAATTTTTATTAAAACTCATTCTGTTCTCTATTCAATGTGACATTTTAGCCTGCAAACTATGAATAAATTTTTATGGGTTTTACTGAGAATGTCTGAAAATGTGTCCAGAGGTATCTCTCAATAACTTATAGGAATAATGTTCTGCAGTATTTCCACTATGTGATTTTACTTGTACTAGCTCCCTGCGTCAGCTCCAGTGTGTGTTGAGAGTTCAATGCAAGTTATTTCTGCTTAGGGCTGCTTTAACTTGAAATCCTATTCTTGTAACTTAAAGTCATACTCTGTCCTGGAAGTGTTCTGTGTGCCTTATAAAGTTTATAGTTTAGCTCACGTATCAGGGTACAGAGCATGTCTCTTTGTTTCTACATTCACATCAACTACAATATCAAGGTCCTGAAACTGGGAGCGGAGAAAAATCTAACTTCTAGTTTTGTTTTCATTTTCTTACATCTACCTCAGTTCTTATTCTTTAAAATGGGGTTGATACCATTATACCATTGTCATTAGAGTTACTTGGAAAACACCACATTGTGCACCAGATGGGCCTCAATATTGTGCAAAGATCATCACATGTAGTTGGGTTCCTTTTGTTTGTCCTGGAGGAGTTTCTGTTCCTATTCTGAGAGACTGGTGAGCATGCAGAATTCTAGGAAATGCAGAGAACAAAAGGGCAGAGTAAATAAAACTGTGGGGTTTGCATTAAATACAGGTCAAAAGTAAGCTTCCTTTATGTGTGAAATTCAAGAATATGATGAGCCTGGAAAGGGCAGGACCTAGATGGTGGTACCTTTCTCATCAGCTTATGAAAGGCTGCCTCATAATATATTAAGAATTTGAAGGGAAGGGGTGGATTTACTCTGATAAAATGTCCATTTAAAATTTTGTGAGGTCTATAAATTACCACTGAGGATGACATTTCCCAAAATGTGTTTCAAGAAATACTTATTCTAAATTGGGGGAAACAAGAGCTCTATATTCCATGTGGCTTTTTATCATCGGAGATTGACAATGCACATTCAACTATTAAAGGCTCTGTTAAGTTCTGCAATAAAGAGGATAATTAAGTTTAGTTTATTTCAGTATTTCTTATACTTGCTTGGCTTTCAAAACATTCTCCACTCTCCCTGTGCTTACACACACACACACACACACACACTCACACACACACATTCATTTATCTAACAAATATTTATGGAGGACCTACTCTAGGGCAAGCATTCTTCTAGGCCTCCAGGATACAGCAGTGAAAACCAAAACAAAGCAAAACAGAGATTTTGCCTTGGGAGACTATATTATTAGGAAGAGACAGACAATAATAAGCAAATCAAGCAGAGATATAATATGTCAGAGTTAAGTGCAATGGAGAAAAAAAATTTACACAATAGTAAGAGGAAAGGTTTACTACTTTATAGAAGGTGGTCAGCGATAAGATGACTCTTGAAGCACAGGTGGGATGTGCTGATTGGATCAATTGCTGGGGGTGGGGGTTTCAGTGGAAACCCCAGGGAAATGTGTGAATGCTCTCCCAGAGAGGGGGCCCCCAGCACCTTCTCACTGACCAAAGGAGACAATGTTGATAGGATGTTCTGCACAGGGGCACCAGCATCAGGTAGTTCTTATAAGAGATTGATTTTACCAGTGTGAATAAGTAAATTGCACATCTTCAAAAAGCAAATTAAGTCTTTGGGACCCTTAGGGTATTGTTCATTTACTGATTCATTTATAAATTGTTTGCTCCTTGGCTTCTAATTAGTGACATTTCCTTGGTGACCGCGTGTTCCGGAAATGTGTTACTCTCAAGTCCCTCATTTCACGTTACATGGCGGCCATTTATCTTGCTCCTTGGGAGGGAGGGAGGCAGCACATGGGAGCAACTGGTCGTACATCATTTGTCATAACCAGAAGGGTGGCCTTCAAGTTGCCGAGTGGAACAGTGAAAGGGGGCTAACATGTTTGCTGCCTGAGCAGATTCTTGGTACTGTAAGAAGGAGTTCCAATTACTTTGGTCGTAATCAATATTGAAGGCCAATGCTTCAAAGATAAAATAGTTTAGAAAGATGGGAAGTTTACTTCTTGTTATTTGGGGACACATAACATTTTCCACTTCTCTGGCAGAAATATTTCCTACTTTCAGAGCCAGCTACATAGTGTGTGGGGTTCAGAGAAAAATTAAAATATGGGGCCTGTTGTTCAAAAAGCAGGAAAAATAATTTTTTTTCCTCTGTGGTCTCTTTCTCTTGACTTGTGTTAGTGTTTATTTGCTACTTAATTTCATTCTAACATTTTAAATTACTAGCATAAATTCTACCCATTCAATTTAATATTGTTTAATGCCCATTTAAAAGGCAAATATAAGAGCTTTAAAGTCATGTGAAATTGCTGAAATTACACAATTCATATTTCGTGACTTGGATAGGTATATGCATTTCATTTTTATCAGTAAAGTGGAAACACTATGCAACCTAACTGAACTCTTTCATTTAACCTCTTGATACGTGCATGTTGTACCATCACCCTCATCTTACTGAAGAGTAAGAAAGGTTTCAAAGGAAGAAGGGCTATGTGCTATCCTACTTTTTAGTTCCCTTCTTTGCCATATCATCAACAACACCTCAGCAACAAATGTCACACACTTTGCTTGTACTCACTTTGGGACGCACTGAACCCTACACATAAGCATCCATCAGAATTTTGTGCTCATGAGGCATCACAAATGTACTGTGTGAATGGGGAGACAATGGATGATAGACACATATATGTGTGCATCTCTGATGTACATGCATATGCTCCACTGCCTTATTAGACTTCAACACAATTTCAAAAATGAAACTATTAAGAATTTTACATGTCAAACTAAAAAGTCTCTACACAGAAAAAAAAATCAGAATGGAGAGGCAACCTACAGAATGGGAAAGAAAAATATTTGCAAACCATATAGAGTTTTGCATAATAAGGGTTTATTATCCAAAACATGTAAGGAACTCATAGCAAAAAAAAAAAAAAAAAAGTAATTGGACTTAAAAAACAGACAGAGGAACTGACTAGATGTTTTTCCAAAGAAAGCATACAAATGTCCAACAGGTACCTAAAAAGATACTCAATATCACTAATCATCAGGGAAATGCAAATTAAAATCACAATGAGATATCACATCAAACCTGTTAGAATGTTTATCACTGAAAAGATAACAGATAGCAAATGCCATTGAGGATGTGGAGAAAAAAGACCCCTTATGCACTACTGGTGGGAATGCAAATTGGTGCATTTGTTATAGAAGATAATATGGAAGTTCCTCAAAAACTAAAAAATGGATCTACTGTATGACCCAGTAATTCCACTTTTGGGTACATATCCAAAGAAAATGCCACCATTCTCTGAAGGAGATTTTTGCCCCCCAATATCCATTGCAGCATTATTCATAATAACCAAGGTATGGAAACAATCTAAGTGTGAATAAAGAAAATGTGATATACATATCTATCTATTTATATCTATCTATCTATCTATCTATCTATCTATCTATCTATCTATATCTATATCTACACCTACACTATATATATATAGATACTACTTTATAGAAGGTGGTCAGCGATAAGGTGACTCTTGAAGCACAGGTGGGATGTGCTGATTGGATCTGGAGGGTATTCAGCTATGTAATATGAAAAATAGAGACAATTATTGAAGAAGATACAAGATACATTGTACATAGAACAATGATGACTCAGTCCTCTTCAAAGTAGGCACCTTAGGACCTCATACAATTCTCCTAATCTCCATCAGCTGCCCCATTATATTTTCCTGAATCTCATAGATGGTCTGAAATCTCTTCCCTTTCAAAGGTGATTTTAGTTTGGGAAAAGCCAGAAGTCACAGGGTGCCAAATCTGGGCTGTAGAGGGGCTAAGTCACCTGGGTAGTTTGAAGTTTCACTAAAAGCTCTGCATGAAACCTTGTGCATGAGCAGGTGCATTGTTGTGATGAAGCTGCCAATCACCAGTTACCCGTAGCTGCGGCCTCCTGAATCTCCGAATATTTTCCATAGAGGAATGTTTAAACTTAACACAAAATTTGATGCGGAGTCATTGTTCTACTTGCTCAGTTGTTTTGAATGCAACAGTACGTTATCAATACTTACTGCCATAAGAATAATGAAAGTGAACATAAAACTATCAGAAGTATAAAAAAGTTAGGCCAAATATTTCTTTTGACATCTCATTTTGTATGTATTTATGACAATGATAGACTTTTGTTCTGGGGCTCACTAAAACAGGATCAATATGTCTTTTTTTTTTTTTTTTTCACATCAAGCTGCCTCACGTAAGCTTTATAAATATGATGATTCTTGCCTGCAAGGTTCTCACAAAGGTAGAGATCCTAAGCTCCAACAATGAAACATTACCTTTGTTGGAACCAACAGAAGTGAAGATACTCCTATTAAATAAGACAAACAGGTGGCTCAATATTTTGTGATAATTTTTACAATCGGCTTCAAGTCCCATTCCCTCTTCTAAATTAAGTGCAAGGGGATCCATCACCTTGACCAATAACTTCCATGGTGGGTTGTGGAGACCACCATACAGGCTCCTGAGATCATGTGTGTGAATCATAGCATTTATGATGCCTAAGGCACCCGCCTGAGAAAGCACAGCCTGGACCCAGCTGATTAAGCTGTAGTATAAAACAACACTTCAGTAGTCAGGAGCATGACAGCTCACAATGGTTTATTGGACCGAAGAGTATAACATTGTAATTTACTTCTCTAATACATGTCATGTTCTCTCTTATTGTTTCCCCTTATGGAGTGAAATATGTAGGTAAGAGATTGCTGTACAAGCTTCATGTGTTATGCCCCTCCAAAATTAGAGGGTAACAAACTGTCTTTATTATCCTGTGCCTTTGGTAAGCTGCCACAAATCACAGAAACCAGTGCAGGTAAGCATCTAGTGGTTTAAAAAGTCAAGGCAAACTAAAAGACTTCATGTCTCTGCCTGAAGCTATTTTGGAACTACAGTACAGCTAGACACAATTATTATACTTCCTGGCCTTTACTTTTTATTGTACGTTCCTAACCATTTTTTTTTTTTTCTTTCTCATTGACAGGAAACCAGGATTTATAAAGTCCTGGCTCAATGAAAATATTTAAAAACGTATTTTTTATCCTCTCCTCAAAACATAACAATGTAAGTTGAATAGTGTTTTGGTGAGTTTATTTTTCTTTTTAAACTGGAATTCATGGCTGTTCAGCTGAAAATGGCACTAGTCACAGATAATTTAAAGAGAATAGCTTGCTTGTTTGTCAAGCAAACATGTGTAATCTGATGAAATTATTAATGTCATAGTGTTAACTCTCTTCTCATAAATACAGTTAACAGTGCTGACACTGCAATTATACTCAAATGTTCCGGCTCTTTGCTTATTCGCTCAGTCTGTCAGTCCAGTTTGCGGGAGACAAATTGTGGTGGGCACTTGACAATGCACAAAAGAGATATAAACCTCTTCTGATTAAACCTTGATGAAAGATTAAATGGTTTTGAACGCTTGCCAGATTCTTATGATACGACATGTTTAACCAGTGGTAACAAAAAGTTATGTTCAATAGAAGTTTTAAAGAAAAGGATGATAAAGCTGACATTTTCTGTATATATGCATATGGGTAGATAGAATAAGAAGGATTGCAGCCACCTCTGACCTTGGACTCAAACTTTATAAACAAGGTAAGGTCAGTCATGGTACTGGCCAGATTGTGGTAGTCATTTTTTCTGAAAAAGGACAACACACGCTTGAACGTTACCAACATTACAACCTTCTATTGTCTTCAGTCTCTCAATGACATAGTTGCTCATGGGATCCCATTCATAATAAACAGCCACTACTTCCATTTTGTAAAATTCTGATGAGAGATTCTGATTATTATACCTATCCTGTTAGCAGTCAGGAATGAGTAAAGATTTAGTGTATGCATAAATCTTTTCATTGTTAAACAGTTCACTCTTTTTCATTTTTGGCTTTAGATCAAATAAAAACAGACTAGTTCACAACAATGGCTAACATTTACATTGCACTTACTATGTTCCAGTAGTGTTGTAGGCACTTCATATACTTGAAGTCACGTAATTTTTAAGTGAAGTAACTACTAGTATTTTTCTTTTTTTGTAGATGATGAAACAGGCTCAGAAATGTTAAACTACTTGTTTAAAGTTACACAGTTCACATCAAGTGGAATTAGGATTTGAATCTAAATATGTTACAATATAAACTTAAAATAAACTAGTAGACTAAGAACCTATAACTATTCTTATCTTTTTACATTTATAAATTATGATAAAGCCTTTTTGTTCCATAAGATTACACTTAATCCCTCAAATTTCCCATCCTGTATAAAGAAATCCTTGAATGAACATCAAAAAAATAATTATAGTATATACTTAAAAAACTTATAGCATCATGGACTGGTAATTATTAGTGTATTAGTGTTCATATTAAAAAGTGCACTACATTGAAAAGTTTCTTTAAATAAAAAAAAGAGAAAAATGCTTGCATTTCAGTACTCTTAACACAAATGCATCCATTAAATGAAAAGAAATGGAGAACCCAGACAAGGTGAACCTGACTACCTACCTAGACCTTTTTATTGACTTACTTGGAGCAGATAAATTGAAATAATAAAGAAAACTGGCAGCTTTCTACACAGTGTTATTGCTGAAACCTTGTTACAAATTCAGAAGGAACCTATACAAGTTAGTTCTGGCCCTTTATATATTTAGTTAGAGAATTGTACCGTTGTGTTCTTTATTTTGTGCTATTAACATCTGTAAAACATGAGTGAAGAAAGATTATTTTAGGAGAGTGGAGAGGATTTAAAAATAATAGAGGGAAAAATTATCAGGCAAAAAGGTGAGAACAAAGCAGATTTGCCAAGGGAAAAAAAAGTATTTTTTAATTGTGTTAAAGAGTTGTTTCCCACTCTGAAAGTTCATTGTATTTGTCATCAGGGTAATTGATTTATACTTGTTCCTAAATCTGTTGTTTGCTTTCTGATGAACAGGATTCATTAAGTTCATTTTAGATCTCTGCCTTCTAAATTCAATAAGCACTATAAAATTTCTTTCCTTGTATGGGAATTCAAAGGTCTTTCTTTTCTTTCTTTCTTTCTTTTTTTCTCCCCAACAGCTTGAATTCCTGTATTCTGATTAAGATAGATGAAGTATTTGCATTCAATCCATATTCATAATCCTCTTTCAGAGTCAACCTAAAATACCACATTTGTTGCCCAGACGCAGGCAATGTGTTCAGATTCCTCTTAAGCTTTTTGTTTAGATGGATAAGGACCTATTCCTTTTCAAACTCAACAGAAGAGGTGGTCACTAGGTGAATTCGGGCTGTTAAGAAACCAGAACAATCCTGGTGTCTTTTGCATGTGACAGAAACTGTAATTAATGATTTCTCCCTCTTTTTTGCTAAAGAAAAAAGAGAGATGTGCAGTTGACAGACATTTTATTAATAGTTTCTGCCAACTTGCCATGCATAAAAGGTTTTATTGGTTGCAATGCCAGTGTAAGAAAAAGTTCTTTCTGAGGAAATGTTCAAGATGGTTGTTTTATGGATGAAAAATGAAGGCACTATGTCTACCACCACCGAAAGTTTCGGTTTCAATAATACGATTAAAACTATTGTGACATTTCCTATTGTGTTATTTAACCATCTGTCTCCTACGGGTTCAATCCATGATGGCATTACCTAGGTCCTCTCTACTTAACAAGATGCACTGCCACTATTTTATCTCATAGGTAATTTATAAAAGAAATTTATTATTGATGAAAATGTTTGCATATTTGGTGACTGCCCTTCTTCCTTATAAAGGGGAAATCCTTTAGTCTCATGTTTGAGGGTTACAATTCAGCTAGACAAACAACAATGGATGTTTGTATCCCATACAAATCTAGAAACTGTGAAAGGAAGCAAAGGCAAAAGTATACCAATGACAAGCTTTCATCCGATGTACAATGTATGACTTTAAGTAAGCTTCTATTATTTCCTTGCTTAGCATTTAATTAAAAGTATCTCTTACAAAATGTTTTCTCAGTATTGGCATGTTAAATTTATTGTTACCAAAATCAGAATTTTTCCCACTGTAAAATTGTTTTATAAAGGTTGTTCTTTAGAGTAGGTGTGTTGTTTAATGATTTCTGATCACCAATTAAGAAAGAGAACCACATTTTACCACATGGATTCATGGTAAAGTGGTGAAAGTACTTCACTGTACCTTGCTTAATCCTACATTACAGAGTAGTGAGGAGAAACAGGATATTCAATGGTTTAATAAGTCTTTGGAATTTGTGGCAGCCTAAAAGAAATCTAATTAAGGAATATGAAACACAAAGTACTATAGCACTGTAATCATTGACAAACTTGCAAATATACCTGCTTTATTTTGCTGATCATCATCATCATCATCATCAATAAATAACTCTCAGTACTTGCCCATATCTTTTACACACTGTAATTTTAAAAGGCTTAAGCAGCTCATGTCTGGGGAGAAGGTAGGCAGCTGGAAATGTGCTCTCCTCCACCCATTGATCTTCAAGCAGTCGTTCATTTTCCCTGGGAATTTTCCTGTAAACTCCCTTATTGGGAATATGCTAATGACAACAGCCATGATTACTGATTTTCTTTGAATCATTATTCCTCTGTGGGCAACGTAATCAGAAAAAGAGAACTGAAGATTTCCTCCTTGCTTGTGTTCCTCCTTCAACCATCTGCTCTCTCCTGATTCATTTGAGTAAGATCTGCAGGTTTTAGGTTCTTTACGCTGACATCCTAAGGTACTCAAAAGCTTAAAAGGAGTTAATAGTTATCTATCTATGTCACAAATAATCACTCTCTGATGAGTTCTAAGTGCAAACCCTTTCCAGAGTTTACATGGACAGATTAATTTTGTTAAGTAATGTTAGTTAGCGCTTCATTTTTTTGAATGTGTCAGTTCTGAACACTTGCTATTAGTGGCTTTGAGCACAGACATTGCAAGAAACAACAGCAAAAAATAACGATGTATGAAAAAAAAATGTATTTGAAGAAAATAATTGTTCATTCTAAATTGCCCAAGGTGAAAAAAATAGTAAAACTGAAGACCTGCAGGGAGGTTGGGAGAGAGGGAGAAGGAAAAGGAGAGGGAGAGGACAAGGGAGAACTTGTGAAAGATAAAAGTTGATGTAGAGCCCTGGCTGGTGGCTCAGTGGATAAAGTGCCAGCCTGCAAACCCAAAGGTCCCTGATTCGATTCCCAGTCAGGGCACATAACCAAGTTGCAGGCCAGGTCTCCAGCTAGGTCCTTAGCTGGAGGCAGGTGAAAGGCAACCATACATGGATGCTTCTCTCCCTTTCTTCCTCTCTCCCTGACCTTTTCTCTGGAAAAAAAAAAAATCTTAAAAAAAAAAAAAAGTTGATGTATACTATTTTGGGCAACATTTGTAGGTATTCTGACAAGAATCCTGGGCTGGGAATTAAAACTTCTGGGTGGCAGCCCATAACCTGTCACCAAAGTGCTACATACACTTATGGAAGTTACTAAACTTCTCTGAGCTTCTCTTTCCTCCATGGTGACATAAAATGAATGTCATAGGTTACATTAAAGGTTTTTTCCACCAGTAAAATTGTGTGATTGTGTGATTTAGTCCCATGAAACACACTGCAGATGATGAAAAGTTACTTTATGGTTTACTTCAGCATAAGGATTTGATCTTGCCCAGGGAAAAACCATTTCAAAATAAACTATCCACTTTCAGACGGATTTAGAGCCTTCTGATTATACTTTTAAAAATGGTGAGTATAGACTAAATTTTTAAAAATGGGACACCGTATCTTGCTTCAGTTTACAGAAAGGATAAATTGCTAAGAATGTTACTGATTGATAGAAGCACGTCTTCCACCTCAGTGAGTGAAAATCAGCAAGATTCTGACACTTAACAAGACAGAGCCAACTTAATGTGCAGAATTGGCATTTAGGCAAGAGCGTTTGCACAACTTGGTGCTGATAAGTCAATGAATATTGTCAAAACTTGAAGAAGACATAAGTTTGTAAATGTTAACCCTCTCTGGGTATTCACCTCATTTAAAAGCAAAGGGAAATGTTCGATATACAATTGTTTTGGAAAGTGTCTTGATATTGTCCTACTCATCCAACAACTCCTTATTTTTCCACATCAATAGTCAGAGGGAGTTTTGAACATGTGCAGCACCTACTGACCTAAATTTCCAACGGGGCTGTGAGCTTGGGTTGTGAATGACCAATGACCGCTCCATCTGACCTTATAAATGTAGTTTTCCTGGTGCTTTCTCTGGCAACCAGTACTGATAGTCTATTTATTTCTGTTTGATAGTCCACTTATTACAAACTGAGTGTCGAAGCCAAGGTTTGAATAGAAATTACTTCACTGTTGTGTTTCAACTGACCAAAGATAAACTTTTGCGCAAAATAACCTCTACTCCCTTCCTTCCACATATCCTAACAAAGGGAAGAAACATACAGCCATTCTGTTTTCTTTTCTGATGTAGTATATGAATAGAACACTTTTGAAAAATGGAACTAAAAATAGAAGAGCACAGCATATCTTACTATCTTAATATTTCATGAGATAAACTTTCAAGAACCTGAAATTAAAGATAGGCAGTTAGCCAGTCATATATGGAAAGAAATATTTATTGCAACCATTGGTTTGATGGACAGAAAATATTCTTTCACTAGGAGTTTAGCTTTTGGCTACTGTAGTACACTGTCTTTTAATTACAAATGCAGGGCAACCTGATTGTGCATCTGCTCAACTATCATGTTATTGCATTTATTTTTAAAGAATTTTGTGTGTTTGTTTGCACCTGAAATATATTTCACAGATTTCCTTGGGGTTGAAAAACTTTGCTGTTTATAATGGTTAGAGTTGTATAATATTCAGATGTATTTCTCACTAGTACAGGAATAGAAGAGGTCTGTCCCAAAAGTATCGGCCACAAACTATTTTAAGTATATTAACATTGGCTTGATCCTTTCAGGATATATATATATATATATCCCACTTTTGCAGGTTTTACATATCACTTACATGTACTGTTACATTTGTTTCTGGGTTTAAAAATATACATTAGATAATTTATGTCAGAAGAAGTAGTAATCCAAGTCATGTTATACTACTCACTCTTTTATTCTTCAATGAACTTCCTGTTCTGTTTGTGGATGGGAAAGAAATCCAGAGTGGAAGTGTATTTACCAGTCCCTATGTCAGCAAATTTCCTATCAACGTCAGTATTACACTCTGCATCAGCACATCAGAACAGTATCTGTATGGCAATATTAAATGCCTTGCTATTTAAAACATCTTTCTGAACTCAGAATTTTGAACGTTTGATCCAATTTTGAGGAAGATATTGTTCACATGAGATCAATTTTTCCAAGCTTAAAAATAAAGCATTCTTAGTTTAAATATTGCACAGTTATGATTTTCAATAATTAGAAACATTTGTACTACAGCACTTGGTCTAGGCCCAAGTAATTCTTGTACACACCCATTTTCTTTTCCTAGCAATAATCTAACTATTTCTGTTTTATTACATTTCTTATTCCCACATGATCTCAGTCAATAGACTGTTGTTATTAGAATAAACTTCTTCCCATTTAACTGAATTTTGAACTTATGAAACATACACAAATCTACTTGAAAATTGACATTAAAAGAGTGAATAGAATTTAAAGTATTCTTCACTTCTTTGGTTATTTAAAAAATGCTTATGTAAAGTGTGTTCTATATATTGACTTCTCTCTTTTCTTGTTTTTTATTTATTCAAACCATATATGCAAATTCAAAATCATTTTCAGACATATTTGGTAAAGGTAATAAAAATATTAGATTGGAAAAAAGATAAAAGAAATGTCACTAAAGATCATCAGCTTTATTTCCTACCAGAAATAAACAAAAAGGTTATAATTAATGTATATATTCTTTACTAAACTCTTTCAATGAACTGAATAAATATATTACTGTGTGTAGTTAAGAAACCAGTAGTTTCTAAGAATTTGTGAAAACAATGTTGTTTAGACTGACATATGCACACATTTTCTATGTCTCTTCTTCAGCCTGCCTGTTTTTCAAACTGCAGAACAGCAATTTTCAACCAGTGTGCTGCAAGATTGAAAAAAATATTTATTCTGATGACACTGGTTAACAAAATTATGCAGGTTTCAGGTGCACAATTCCACAACACATCATTTGTACACTGTATTTTATGTTCACCAGCCCAAGCCAGGTCTCTGTCCATCACCCTCTACCTGCTCCCCACCCTGCTCACCTCCCTCTATCCTTCCAACACCCACAAGAATTTTTAAAACATGCAATTCCTGTTGAATTAGACTGTCAAATAAAAAGATGACAACAGCCGACACAACAATAGCCGTCCAGTGTGAATGAATCAAAATTATGCTTATTTTTTTTCAGTCTTCAAATATTTTTTATTGGAAGGCCATGCACTGCCTTCGTCGTATTTCAAATCACTGTACATTTACTTTTGTCAAATTATGCCTATTTTTGACAGATCAGCAAAAATACAGATTTTTAGTGTGCCATAGAATGTTAGTAATTAATTTATATGTACTATGAGATGAAAAGGTTGAAAATTGCTGCTCTAGAGTATAACCTTGAAATGGTTATATGTGTTGACAGTGTTATTGAATATACAACTTTAGCTCCTTTGTACTTCAGCAATATCCTTCATTTTCAAAAATATTTTCAAATGGCTCTATACTGCTTAAATTTCAGGTGTAAATAGGCTTCTTTCAAATTTCTTTGTTTTAATTCATACAACAAGTAGCCTGCTCATTTTCATCTGGTAGCCCTGATACATTTCTCGAGTCTTAGACACTTTCAAGCAGGTCTTGAAGTTATGTTTTTCCTGTTAAATCAATAATACAAACTAGAATTAGAAATGAAAATACTCAATCATTTGAAAATCAGCCAAATGTGAGGAAGGTTTTCTAACTCATATATCTCAAACATGAGAAACACATATCCATGTGCTTTTCTGAATGTACAAAAGGCATAGAAGAAAATTTCTATAACTCTGGGAGCAAGAGATAATTTCACAATCTGTCTATTGCACTTTTGGGGGAAAATAGGAATAATGATATAACTTGGTATGCATTTTAAAGAATGTCCATCTATTTGTTAGCCCTGACATTTTATTGAAGTTTTATCAATTTGTAGAAGATATTCTCAATTGATCTATCAATAATTGGATTTAGCTTTTAAAATCTCAGAATGTGTATTTTTTCTCTCTCTCAAGTAGATAACACTGATTACAGAGATATTGATGTTTCACTCTTCTCCTTTCAATTGCTTTCAGAGACAACTTATGAACCACAGCTGTTTTCAACCAATGGTGAATAGGCTAGGAGTTGAAACAGAAGGATGACAAGAGCTTACTTAGTTCCTGTCCTTGAGGAGCTGCTGGTAGAAGGGGAAGATCAGCCTTATTAATGTGATGTCAATAAAGTACAGCAAGAGCCAGAGAGAAGGACGCATACACATGGGCTTTGACTACACGTGCATTGATTTGGCTTGTTTACTCATCTGATTTGCGAAACAGGCTACAAATAACTCTTGCCTGTTTTTAAAAACAAACTCCTCTCAGAAGTTACAATCTCCTGATGGAGACGTTAAAAGGAAAAATTTAGGCACATGTTCACAAGAAAGCTAGCCCAATGGTTTATATATAGAAAGCTTTTAAAAAGAACTGTTCAAACTGTACATGCACACAAAGCATGAAGAGGGTGTTGTATATAAAGTAGAAGATATGAGCTTGGTGACCTGATCATGTGAAGGTCAATCCTGACTCTTTACTTTTACATGCTGATGATCTTTGATCTTCAGTCTGTCACTTGATTCATCATATATGCATGATTCATTGATGGTTGAGTCAGGCTGGGCTGCTCATCAGTGTTTGCTTGAGTGGATCTGGCTCTCTTTCCCACCTGTTTGTAGGGGCAGGGGCAGCCTTCCTCATACAAAGGGCACAAGACCCTAGTACCTGTTGATACCTGAGTGTGCTCTACAGCAGCGCTATCTAGGAAATTATTATTCCCCTGGGAGACCTATTCATTGCTCTCAAGGTACCCTAGAAACAAATGTATAAAAATAAAATACTGCATTTAAACCAAGGCACAGAATGCCATTTAGACCGTTTAAGGGAACATTAAAAAAATTATTGTAAGTTTTCTATTCCCATTTGCCCCCTTACACCCCTTGCAATCAACACACTCTTGTCCATGTCTACAATTCTGCTTTCCTTTTTTGTTCAATCCTTCCACCTCCTAACCTCCCCGCCCATAGCTGTCAGCCTGCTTTCTACCTATGAGTCTATTTCTATTTCACTTCTTAGTTCAGTTTGTTCATTATATTCCACATACAAATGAAATCATATGGTGCTTGTCTTTCTCTGACTGGCTTATTTCACTTAGCATAATATCCTCCAGGACCATCCATGCTGTTGCAAAGGGTAAAATTTTCTTCTTTTTTCTAGCCTAACAATATTCTATTGAGCTCAACACCAACCAACCAAACTAACTAACTAATAATCTAAGTTTTAAAAAGTGGGCAAAAGACATGAAAAGACACTTATCCAAATAGGACATACAGATTGCCCATAGACATATGAAAAGATGCTCAACATCACTAATCATCATCAGAGAAATACAAATTAAAACCATAATGAGATATCACTTTACACCAGTCAGATGGCTATCATCAATAAATCAACAATCAATAAGTGCTGGCAAGGATGTGGAGAAAAGGGAACCCTAATGCACTGTTGGTGGGAATGCAGACTGGTGCAACCACTGTGGAAAGCCATATGGAGATACTACCTCAAAAAATTAAAAATGAATCTGCCTTCTAACCAGGCCATCCTACTTCTGGGAATATATTAGAAGGAACCCAAAACACTAAGTCAAAAGAACATAATTACCTCTATATGTTCATTGCAGTGTTATTTACAATCACCAAGGTAATGGCAGCAGCCCAAGTGCCCATCAGTAGATGAGTGGAAAAAACAACTATGGGACATTTACATAAGAGAACACTTGGATATTCATGTTTTTATTCTGCTTCACTATCAAATACACGTCAAAATTTACCATTTTAATATGTGACAGAAAACTTTTTATCATAAGCATATTCCTAAAATGTTTTGATATCTAAAACAGGACAACATGGAGACTCCAGGCTTTTTATTTGAGTGAATTATAATATGAGTTAATTAGGCCTTTGCAGGCAAAGGCTTTTACATTTTTCTATCTGAATTCATCTGATGTTGAAAACCTTAGTGATTTCGTTTTTCCTAGTTTCTGAGTATTTTTCATTGTTACGCCTCAAGCACATTTTTTTCCCTGTTTCAATTTCTTCATTTTCTTATGAAGCTTTTAGTTTTATCTTTTGTTTTTGTTTTTGTTTTTTTTAATTTTCACCCTGAATTTGGTTTCTGGTTTAATTATTTAAACAAAACAAAAAGGAAGCAAGCTTTTTCAGACATTTTATAGGTAGACTCTCTCATCTCCTCATACTAACTTCATTCAAATTTCCATTATGGAAAAGGTATCTGAGATATGCAAACATTCTAGTTTTAAAGAGAAACAAGCAAATGATATTTGAATTTTTCAAAATTGTTTTTTTTTAGCACAATATATGGAAAGCTCTTGAAAAAATCATTGTAGCAGAATACATTTTCCTTTCCCAGATGGGTATTATTTCCTTTTAAGAGGTGATGATGCTTTATGCCAAAGTGTCTTGTTCATGAAGCAAAGAACTAAAATGCTACCTACATTGTGTACAAGATAATCTATTATACATAGTTCATAACTGAAATAAAACCGAACCACATCATAGTTTAAGGAAGAGAACTAAAAGTGGCTCTCCCTGCTACTGGATTTACTCAGTAGTAACAAGAAATCCTTGCAATTGTTTTTCACACAGTACAAAATCCTTGTAAAATCACAGTGGAACAAGTCTGCTATCTGACACAGCCTTTTAGGGCTCCTTAAACACCTGTGGATTTATGGAATTCAGATGTCTACAAGGGTCTGTGTGGAAGTTCATTCAGAAACCTGGAGCCCAATGGATATGGTCTGTTGGCATGGGCAATTTGTTTTGTTCATCTGTAGTCTAATCAGACTTTTGACGAGAGATTGAGACTTAAGAATGTATTGGTTAAACAGATATAATTAAAAAATACATAGATGCATTTGTCTTTTTAATCTACTTGTATGACTTTGATCAATTTATCTTTGAATTTTGTTCTTAAATTTAGATTTATAAAAACCAGATCAGCAGGAGATTTTCTTTTCCACACTGTGTGCATAAGTATTCTCCAGCAGATACGTACATACATCTGGTGAGAAGAGCTAGTCCTTTTATACTGAAAATGTACACAATTTTAAACATGAAAACTTATACTTTTTAGAAACTTATAGTCTTTAAAAATGATCAAATATAGCCACAGACTTTTCTTAATTAACTTCATCACAATTGCTTTCTTTTGAGGATTTGGTCTTTTGAAAATCAGACACCATGATTTAAAAAATGTTCAGTCGTAGTCCAGAGAATTTCAAAGGAGCTTATCTTATAATTGTTAAACATGTGTCTTCCATTTTCATCTTAAAAGCTTTATGAAAGGAAATATGCTTGAAAACACCTTGTTTAAGCTCAAACATCAAATCACATCCAATGTAAAAAGTAACCTGGTCAACATCTCTCTTATTTTTATCCTGTAATCATTCTGTGACTGATAGTTTAAGTTAAATGTAGGTAAGACCTCATTATGCCTGGCTTCTTAATTCTGTTTACACATTGCTATACATGTATATATGTTTCTGAAAAAGATTATATATTTCTATGTAGTTTTTGATCTTATGCAGTATTATCATTGGAAGAATGAATTACCCTGAAATATAAACAAGTTTATCAGATGATTGGCTCATACATGCACTCTTCTGCTCGTTCCTCTTTTTTAAGAAACTTACCCCAGGAACATTCTGTTATTTATCAATATACTTCTATGCTTCAAAATGCACAAATGTGCTTGAGCTTTCAACACAGCAACTTCATTCATAGTTTTCTTGACTGATTCACATATCTTATCTTGTTAGGATGTAACAACCATGAACCTTTTTTTAAATGGGTTAAGTAAGATGCAATATAAAAGGTATTTATCACTCTTAACTTGAACTTACAGGTCTAGAGTAAGTGTCCCACCAGAGGCTACATAAGACAGACATAATTTTAGAAACAATTCTATGGTATTCACATTAGGTTTGGGTTCAGGTTTTATAAAATGCCTGATGGAGAGTTGTCTTATTGGTGAATCCAGGTCCTGAGGATGACAGTTTGTTCTGCTTTGTGGTGTCAACATGGCAGTCAACTCTATAGTAAGTTTGGTGATGACCCAAATAAGAAGAATAACCCCTAAAACTTGGGTAACTCATATATAAATATATTGGTGAGAATAGGAAAAGTCAAGGTGGAAGTGAGAAATTTAAATAAAATTTGAGTGGTGCATAATATAAAATGTAAGAATGTGTATAAAGCAGGTTGTAGACTTAAAAGCATAATCTACATATCAGAAGAAATTATTTTTATAACATCTACAACTAGAACCCTAGCTAATGTCTACTGTGCTCATAAATATTAAGTAAAGATACATTCATGCTCAATATAGTTTAACGGTTTTATAATTATTATTACTCACCTAGCATGAAGCACTGCTGATAGTGATGAAAACGTAAGTGAAAAGTAAAGAAAAAATACTCAGTGAATTCTTACAATGCAAAGTGAAAAATTATGGCAACTTGTATATATGGTTAATACAGGCATTTTGACTTCAGCCTCAGAATCACACAGATAAAACAAGGTATAAATGGCATTTTGCCTTATTTCTTTTCAGTAATTATACTTGTGTTCAAAACAAAAATAGGCAGTGATTATACATATTTTTTAATTAAAAAATTTGAATGTATTATATAGGTAGTAAAAGAATAATATACATTTTTAAGGGCATAAGGACAACAACTTTCCATTAGCACTTTTCCAAGGGAAAACAATACAGAAACATATAGTACTTTATTCAATCATTTTGGTGGTGAGTGAGCTTGTATCACAAACTATTTTTTGTTCTTTATGTAAAACATACCAGTATCTGTTGCTACTCAAGTTCAAATAATTTGTTAATGCAGTCATAGCAGTGCTAAAATAATGAACAGCTTGATATTTTAAAAATAATATAAGCAGTTGGTGGATTGGAGTTTTATTTTTCAAGGCAATATTTAACCTTATATGGATAGTTTTTTTCCAAGTTGAAACAGGAATTAGTGGGGCCCGTGAGGTGACAAGAGTTGTGGAGTTGTAGACATGACATGTCCGGAAACATTGATGGAACATGTCACTACGAGCTGAAGGACCTAAGGGTTTGCTGGCAATTGGCTTGAAAGGTGGGAAGTGGATCTGGGAAAGATGCAAGGGAAGGGATAGAGAAGACTAAATATTTAAGAGGGTGAAGTTAAGGAGTAGGAGAACAAAGAACCTACATCTAGGTAGCTACAAAGTAGTTGGTTGCAACCTGCCATTTTCAAAGTGTTTTCTGGCCATTTGTGGAAACCAGCCCATACTGTAAATTGGGCCAGAAGTGGGTGAGGGAACACTGTAACCTCATTTCACCTCATTTAGCTATGTGCCAGAGATCTCAGCAGGTAGTTCAATTAACTCTCACTACTTAAATGAGAAGAAAATGAGGTTACTCCCCTAAACAAGACACGCACGGATCACGGGGAGAAAGGCTGCTGGTCCAGCCCCTGGCAATTGCCCATTTGCCCGAGGGCTTCTGAGTGGGCCGTAGTTCCTTCCTCACCCTTAACACAGAGCATGGAAACAACCTCAAAAGATGCCTAAAACTTTAAAAGTGATGTTGAATGTTCTTCTAATTTATTAGTTCCCTACCTTTATGGAATTAATACATATCCCCAGTGGGGAAAAGAGTTCCATGTGATTTTACATCTTAGAGAATTTGAACAGGAAAGTTGAGTTTCTTCTAAAGCATGAATGTTGTGGAATTATGTTATTGTCCTTTAATATAGTTTATTGGGTGTTCTAGTTTAGAATATTAGTTATCTCCTCTACATCTTCAAAATAATTTTCTAATGTCTGCAGTTATTTTTAACTTATTTAAAATAATTGTCACTAGAAGCTGATAGGAATAAATGGAAAACATTTAATGAACAAATGTTTTTAGTTATCCAAATTTCTTAATTTGTATCTATTTTTCAATTTTAATGAGTGGTTTCATTGGCAATGATTGATTTTAATAAGAAATGACAGATGCTAAAGTACGCATATGTTCTAATTTGGGAATACAAAAGTCAGGGCATCTCTTCATTAGCATAATATACATGCTGATACAATTATTTTTACAAGTAGCAGTTAATTTATTTTAAGGCATTAAATTGTGATGGTTGAATATGGGCACTGTCATGAAACTGATTGGCATGAATTCCAACCCTGGAGGTCCTTGCCTTTTTGCATCTAAGTTTCCTTATCTGTCATACAGGTTTCATAAAAACTACACATCAGATAATTTTGTTGTAAGGATAAAATATGTTTATAAAACCATGTAGTAGTTGAATAATGAAAGTTGGTTATTCCTATTAGTCTATTATTATTATGAATCAAGTAAAGTTTAAAGAATATGTACTTCCTTTTCCCAATATGTTTACCTATACCTTCTACTATTAAAAAATAAAAAAACATTTCCCTTCTGGTTTATGCTATCAGTTCTTAAAATCAAACATATTTGAATTGTTGCTCTGCTTCAGGACAAATAGTGACAACAAACATTATATAGCTTTTAACTGACCAACTGAAAATATTTCAGTTTCATCTGGTAATACTAGATTAGCCACCAATATTTGCTGTAGAAAAGAAAATGAAGGTAACATATTTACTACTGTGCTAAATACTTGACATTATCCAGTCTTCAGAAATAGGCATGTATATTTTTAATGATTTTATATAACTTACAAATGCAAAACTAGGCTCTGAGAAGTTCAATTACAAGGGCTCAGTAACCTGGTTAATAATACCTGAGGCCCTTATAAATGTCCAAGGTGCCCTAGTCATTCTTATTGGTTGTTCACTAGGTCAGAGATTCTTGTGGAAGCCCAATAGTTCAGATTAGAGCCATGAGTTTCCAGCCTTGTGCTGTATAACAGGATTTGAGCTTGGGACATGCCAACCCTATCATCAGCTTGGTGATCACAGCCTGTCATTTATTCTGTCTGAATTTCAGTTTCCTTACCTACAAGATTCAGAATTGCAATGAGAACCAAATCAAGTAGTGTCCGAAAAAAGCTTTGCATACATTTTAAGGTATCATGATGACTTATTATGATAATTTTATTTATTAATTTTTAAAAAAGATTTTATTTATTATTTTTAGAGAGGAGAAGGGAGAGAGGCAGAGAGGGAGACATCAGTGTATGGTTGCCTTTCACCTGCCTCCAGCTATGGACCAGCTGGAGACCTGGCTTGCAACCTGGTTATGTGCCCTGGCTGGGGATCAAACCAGTGATCTTTGGGTTTGAAGGCCAGTGTCTTATCCACTGTGCCACCAGCCAGGGCCTATTATGATAATTTTAAAAGAGTGAGCTTGAAGTTGAATGACCAAATAAGATATTTGGTGGTTTGCCTAGAATATTATATAAACATGAAATAATTTTAGTGTGCTATTAAATTCTGTCTCCACATCTCATGTACTTGATGCCTAAGGAGTATATAAAGGAGTTTAAGATGAAATTATTTATTTATTTATTTTAAAAGATTTTATTTATTATTTTCAGAGAGAGGGGAAAGGAGGGAGGGAGAGAGACATCAATGTATGGTTGCCTTTCACCTGCCTCCAGCTACAGACCTGGCTGGAGACCTGGCTTACAACCTGGTTATGTGCGCCCTGGCTGGGAATCAAACCAGTGACCTTTGGGTTCGCAGGCTGGTGCCTTATCCACTGAGCTACCAGCCAGGGCCTAAGAAGAAATTTTTAAAAATGCAAATGTTTTAAGCAACAACTTATCTTGGAGACACAAGCCAGAGACATACAAATTGACCATAAAGTAGATAAGCATGTTATTAATATGATAACATTCAAACAAAACACACATCAAGACAACTTAAAAGAAATGAGTTAAATACTGACGAATAAAAATTGTCTAGAAGAACAGAAGACATGATGCTCTCACGTGCAGCTTATCTGCAGTCGTGGATATTTTGTGCCACTGAAACAAGAAAGAAACCTCAAATAAATGCACATAGATGCTGGTATTTTTGTCATAATTTGCATGGATCAGTGAGCACCCCTAAATATGCTAAAAGCAATCAACACAAGCTTTGAACTGCAGAGAAACAGTGATGCTCATGTAGAGACTTCCTTGGGGTGCACTGCACTAAGGGGAATCTGGATGCAGCTACTATTAGTAAGACTACAAGCTGTAGTCTCCAAACAGGAAGGGGCCTTGAATGTATTTGCTGGGAATTGCTTAAGGCTAACACACCAGGGACTTGAAACAAACTGTTCTTATCACCTTTTCCCAAACAGAGATTTAAATTTACAGTGGAAGTGACAGCACCAACTGCATAGAAAGAAAGCACCACCTGCCTCAATGAGATGGGAAAAAATGGAACGGAGTACAACTCAAGCTGGAGGTTGTCATCTGGCTCTAGCCAGCTGGGTGTCACCAGCTGAAAGTGATCAGGTGCTAATTAAAGAGGGTGAACAGAGTCTCATTGTAGGCTGGAGCCTTGGGCAATGCTTCTCTGGTATCTCACCTTTCAGATTTTCCCCATCATGGTTTTAGTTGGTGGTGGCTCCTCTTGTCTTTTCACACCTATTACCAGTTCTCTTGAGGAATAATTACCATATGATGCAATGTGTTGAGCACAGACCCTTTCCGAGTACAGGGATTAAGACAACAACAACAACAAAAACAAACAAAAAACAGACTAAAATCTAGATAAAACAAACAAACAAACAAAAAATGAACAACCAAGAGGCATAAAACACAAATATACTATACTTATGGGGAAAAGGCAAAAATCACACACAAAAGTGCAGGAAATATTCTCATCAGTTTTACATATGTCAGGGTTTTTCCATTCACACTTTTCACTCCTCTTTCCATTGAACACAAGATGATGCAATAGCCAGAATAGTATTATGAGTGGGGGACCCAAAAATGCTTGGAATTATCTTTTGGATAGTGGGCCCCTTGTGATACTGGCTTCCCCCACTTGGTGAGTGTTCTAGAAACCCATATGTATCATTGTACCATCTGGTGTTGTTGTGAGAGGCTGTGTTCAGCTCCAGTGAACATTTTTTGAAGACTCATGTGTGTGCCATTTCATGATGGGTGATTTACAGGCATACCTTCCTACACTGTGTTGAGTGTTCAGCAGTTTTTAACTAAAAACATCATGCCCCTCAATGCCCCACCCTTCCTATTTACCTGATCCTCACCCCCCAGCAATGTTTTTTTTTTTTTTTTTGTCTGGGATGAAAAAAATCCTCAAAAGGACATGTTTTGCCCATGTGGAAGAGGTGAAACAACAAATGGCAAAAGCACTTGCAAAGCATCAAAATTGATGAATGCAAAATAAAAGTCTTGATAGATGTGCTGCATCAAATGGAAAGGACTTTGGAGGTGACTGAAGTTTAAACATGTAAGAATAAATATACATTTTTCATAAATTAAGTTTTATTTTTGGGGGCTCCCTCTTATATATAATGAAAGCTCACTTAGAAATATTTGCAGCAGCCTTAGTATCTGCTTGTCCAGAGAACATTACATGACCTAAAGTAGCTGAAGCAAAACAAAACACACTACAACATTTTTTTCCTATTTAAAATGATAACTTTACCAAAATTTTCATGACTTTACAGTTTAATGCACAGAACATTGATTATCCAATATGCAGTATATTTATTAAATGTTCATGTATCTGTTTCATTTTTCTATAATTAGAAAGCTGACTACTTAATTGATTATCCAAATGAGGCAGTGCAAAGAAACGTTATTCTGTTGTGAAATTTAGAAGTCCGTGTAGCCTAATTTTCTTCTCTATCCAATAGATTGTTTTGCAACAGTCCTGAGCCTGAAGCTATTACTTTTCCAGGAAACTTGTATCTTTGCTTTATAATGCCACTTTTTAAGAAGTTCCTTTATAAATTGACAGAAACCTACATTCACATAATTTCTACTCATTACTCCAGTTCTACCCTCTGTAGAAACAGAATAAACTCACCTCACCCTGTATGTGTTCCCTTCAGGTAATGTAAAAATGTTACTGTCTCTCAGGATAGTCAGATGCCACAGGAATTTTGGTTTCACAAATTATTAGCCTAATGTTCTTTTGGGCAAGTTACTTAACTAATTTAGTATCTCTACTTCCTTATCTGTAAAATGGGTATCATAATCCATCTCAGAGGGTTGTTGGGTGTATTATATATGGCACATGAAAACCACAGCAAAGTGCATGGTGGGTGCAGAGTATTGGCTCAAGAATAAGTTGCCAGCAATGGCCAACCAATCTGGAGAGCAGGAGAGAAAGCAGGTCTGTGAGCAGAGAAGACAAATTTTATTTGGGGCAAGTTGAACTGAGGAATGTGTAATATAACCATGAATATGTCTGCTGGGCAGTTGGAACATAAGGCCCACATTTAGAAAGGCTGGACTAGGCAGACTGAGGCCTATTAATCTGTGGTTGTTGTTACCATTTTCTAAGGCAGACACTTGTAATGAGAAAGCTGAGGACCGAATTAAACAGCATGCTTATATTCCAAGTAGGAGGGGCCAGGTAAGGAGCTAGAGAGTGAGGCAGGACTTCTATAGAAAGAACGTATGCTCTCTCACATTAAAAGAAGGTGTAATAAAAGATGTTAACGATGCAATTTTTTAATAGGAATTTTGTGCGATTCTATTGTAAGGAGTTGAGAGGTCAATAAAAGAAGAACAGTAGAAGGTGCTAGGCATACCATTCTTACAATAAAGTTGCCTGGTAAGAGAAAGAAGGAGGATCCTGGCATGAGGAGAGGGAGCATAGGTGGGTTTTCACTCTGGAATGGAAGAAGGTGATTGTTTCAGGGTAAATACAATCCATTTTTCCCCTCTTCTTCTATGCACTGGAAGAATATTTGCCTCCAACTTAGGTTTCTAGCACTTTTTGCACCCTTCATAATTCTTGTAATTTTACCTGGAGTGGCCCAACAATCATGTAGTTACGTTCTCTCAGTAATTTGAGGGATAATAATGGAGGCCTCAAAGATGTGAACTAGTCTGAAATAGTCAATGTTATTCTCCTTTTTTCCTGTCTTTTTGGTTTATGTTTTTTTTCCAAACCACATATTTATTTTAAATTTAAATGTCCAGTGTGGACAGTTTTCTTCTCAGGAAAAAACACTTCAGAACTAGTTCCTCAGTGTTGACATAGCTAAGTTCCTCTGACTCTGGTTCATTTGGACACCCATTGGCCTCTCACTTGTGGTGGAAAACCTTACCTGGTAGAATAAAAACAGAAACACATGGCTTTTGTGACACACACCCCCTTCCCAGCACTGTGATTATGATTCTCTTTTCTACACAGATTGTAATAGCCCCCCCCCTTTTTTTTTTTTTCTAAATAACCTACTCCACAAAAGTAACTGAAAGTTAACCCAAGTTAACACTTGAGCTGGCAACAATTTGGTATCTCTGCATTATTCCTTTCCTGATTTCCTTGTCCCAATCTTTAACCCTTACTGCCATCCTTGTTTTTAGTATTTCTCTGCCCACCTCCTTGCATGGAATTCTCCTTTGAGTTCATTGTTTTTTTTTTTTCTCCTTAAGAAATCAAATAGTTTCCAGAATTGTTAAAGATCATGGCATTCTTTTTCCACCACCCACGAAATAATAGAAATTAGCCTAAATTTGCCCCTTTTTTATTTTAAGAAATATAAAAAGAGATTCCCAAGTCTCTTTCATAAAATAATTTAAAATATGCATAAATGTTTTTAAAATCTTTTGATAAAAACTCATCTATACGGCTTAAAGGCTAATTGGTACTTTTGGACAAAGATGTCCGGCAGTAAAGGAAAAGGAAGAGTTGTTGGTACATGAACCAAAGCCAAGGAAAATGTGAGGTTAGCCTGTTCTTGGGGGATTAGGCAATTATACTCACATCTTTTCAGCTAAGTTCACATACCCTAATAAACTAAGCATCACAATTTATACTTTGAAATACAATAATCACAAATATGCTGAATAGTCTCCACATGAATATACGTATATTTTCTGCACATGAGTAGATATTTTTAAAAAATATTCAGGGACAAACTTTTTTTAATCTAGAAGTTTAACATTTTATCATATTTTTTCTGACTTTGAAGTACAAAACTGATGTCAGTAAGTTCTCAAAAAGACAGCACGAAAGCCTTAGAAGCCTAAAGAACAAATCATGCTGACTGAACACTTTCAGGTCCTGGATGCACTGCGCAGTTACCACATAGCACCTACAAAAGTATTTTGTTAGGAAAGGCTAAAATCTGAACAGGTGGCAGCATGTGTCTTTGCAAAGTTATAATCCTTCTCACTGTTGCCTGCATCTACATAAAATAATGATTCACGGTATTCAGCACACTCAAAACCCAATCTCAAACAAAATAACCAGTTATTGAAAAAACAAAGGTAATTGGCCATGAATGATGAAAGAAATTTCACTAAGGATTATACTGACTGAAAGAGGTTCAATAACTCTAAAACACTGGAAATATTTCAAGCACCGCAAGTCGAAATATGAGACTATTGTCAAGGAAAATGTAAAAGAGTCCATGATAGCAGAGCATCGTGCAATGATTTGACTATACACTATAATTTCTAAAATGGACTACATTTTCTAGAGCTGACCAGAAACCCCTCCTTTTATCTACTAGTCACTTTATGCTCATTAAATGGCATAGGGATTGCTTTTCTTAACATAGGTTTATCGAATATGCTGGACTCAAGAGGTATAAAGGGAAACATTTTTTTTCTCCGATTACTGCTTTCAATCACATTACTGATTTTTGATCAGATTCAAATATGCAGCCAACATTGACTGCATACCTACTATGTGTGCCAAGTATTATTTGAGGCCTCAGAGTATGCAATTGAAAACAAAACAAGACAGATAAAACAACCCTGCCTTCCTGGAGCTCAAATTTTACTGGGGAGACAGACAATAAATACAATAATAGGCCTTTTCCTGTCCCTGAGCTCTGGCATAGTTCATAGGTTTACTGGTACTGGAAGTGTCACTTCCCGTTATTAAAATGGCCAGTTCTATGCAAACAAAAATGCTCATTTCACACGTAATTCAAAGCTTCTATTCTCCTTCTCACTTGCAGTCTGCCCACGTTAGGCACCTCCAATAGGGAGAGGGGGAGAAGTGTTCTCCTCTAACTCCCTGCTCTCCCTTCTTGCCCCTTCACTAACACCTGCATCTGACTCCCCACAATGGCAAGAAGCCCATTTCAGGTCAACTAGCCACCTACCGGGTGCTCAGCAGCTCCTGTGTCTGCTGCTATGCTGCCCTGCTCAGGACTGATGCCCACTTTGAAGTGGGATAACAATTACTTTTTTTTTTTTTTAAAGATTTTATTCATTATTTTCAGAGAGAAAGGGAGAAATAGCAATGTATGGTTGCCTTTCACTTGCCTCCAGCTATGGACCTGGCTGGAGACCTGGCTTGCAACCCGGTTATGTGCCCTGGTTGGGAATTGAACCAGTGACCTTTGGGTTCACAGGCCAGTGCCAATCCATTGACCCACACCAGCCAGGAACAATTACTTTTGATTCTCACTTTTGGACCCTGAACTGAAACTTCTGGGTAGATGGAAGGTCAATTCAACATCTCAACCTACACAAATTTTCCTTGCCTATCCTACCATGCTCTCTGTCATTCCCACCCACCTTTCAGCACTATCATCTCCTCCTCTCTTCCCATGTCTGATTTCTTACACTGATCCATCCAACTCACCTAGCAGACACGGGAGTCCTAACAGTAAAGAGAATTTCCATCAAATGGTTGGAAATTAATGAATAGGTCCTCAGAAAGGCTTCCTTGCCTTTAGTTTCTTCTTCCCTCTTTCCTAAAAGATTTAATATGTTAAATTATGATCTAATGTAAAACACTGGCAACTTACAGTGTGGCAGCGGAAAGGTGGGCAGCAGAGAATAAAAGAAGTGTTCTAATGTAGTACTAAAATTTCATTTCCTGTCATAGAATTTCATCACAGTGCTACGTAGTTTAGGTTTGAGGGCTAGCAGTATAAGCTAACACTATACTAGGGCATGTAACAAGTGATATTTAGAGAAAAGATTTCTTTTAGGTGAGTGGATTTTTCAAGTTCTTGTTATAATATTTTTGGCTGAAATGAGCAGGTAGGCTAATGACACATATTTAAAGGGAAAAAAACATGTAAACTTGATATTGGAAAAATACATGAAATAACTTCTTGGTTAATATAGACATGGTTCTTTTCTTTGTTTACTTGATTTTTATTTGTTATGAGATATTTTCTCTCTATTTCACATGCAAACCATGACAATCTAATATCAAAGGAAAGGTGATTTGAATTGTCTTTCCCTATCAGACTAGGGTTTCAAAAGTAATAAAGTTACGCTCTGGCTGGTGGCTCAGTGGATAAGGGGTCGGCCTGTGAACCCAAAGGTCTCTGGTTCGATTACCCAGCCAGGGCACATAACCAGGTTACAAGCCAGGTCTCCAGCCAGGTCCATAGCTGGAGGTAGGTGAAAGGCAACCATACATTGATGTCTCTCCCCGTCTCTGCCTCTCTTCTTTCCCTTCTCTCCAAAAATAAATAAAATCTTTAAAAAAAGTAATAAAGTTATTTAGTATGTTCAGGGAAAGGTTATGACTGTAGCTTCAGGGTTAAAGATTGAAGGGTGGATGCTCAAAGCTTCTAAAGCTAAATTTTGACAGGAATTTAAATTATCTTTAGCCAAACCACTAATAAAATAGCCAACATTCTGAAGCAAATAATTTTACAAATATTTCAGATTATTTCTTCTCTCAGAATTACTATTGTAATTGCCAAGGGAAGATGTTACCTTTAAAATAAAATATGAGATGTAGGTCTTATCCAGTTTTAGAACAAATATCTCAGGTTTTTGCAAGTAAAGTACCTGCAAAAAAAAGTCCAATTAGGGTAATTACATTCTATGTACATTTTTCTAAGCAATTTTAATTTGATTCAGGTTTAAAACTCTGTTTCTATTCAACAAATGTTTACACTAGGATGAGGTGAAGCATTTTAGTTGTTAGTGGTGTGCATTCCATAAATATTACAGTGAATACTTTGAAACCCTTCAATATTAAAATACCTTGCAAAGGGAATACATTATTTAATCATTAAATAGGGTACTAATGAGTCTTTATTAAACCTTTTAGATAAACATTGTATTGACATCTAGTGGCTACAGAGGCTGATAACAGATACACTACATTAAAAGCCCATGGAGTATCTTAAAATGTTTTTCATTTATAATTCGCTGGAATGAAAAATGGGCAAAGTATAAATAATACTGAAAAATGCTAAGGTATTGATAAGAAAGTATAAAATCCCTTTGAATTGAAATGTCTAATATCAGGAATGTATTTGGGGTGGTCTGATAAAAGAATCATATCAGAGCTTTCCAAGAAATATAGGGAAAATGCCTGGCTATTCGGTAATTGGATTACTGAGGGATGTCAATAGCAGTGTCAACCACCATCTATAGAGTTGCTCCTGTCCCAGCCCTACAATGTGCTGAACAAATCTTATCTCAGGGAGACCTTAAAAATACGCTCAAACTAAACATTGTTTACACATGAAATGAGGAAACCGTGAAAGATTAAGTGACTTGCTAGAGTCACATAACTAGCAAAACAGCAGTCAGGACTTGTAACAAACTTGTTCAGTTTCCAAGTCCAAACACAGAGAGAAAGCACTCTTCTCTTTAAATGTATAAGTGACTCTAGATGTTAATGATTTCAATTGAAATTAACAAATTAAAATAATTGTATCAACCATTTAATTAACTTTTAAAAACTCACTTGGTGACATTCGAATTTTGCTTTTAGATTATTGAGCAGCTATTCTCCTTGTGTGTTACATGGAACTCATTTCTACACCCAGGACTTGATAAAGGTAATCATGTGATGTATATGTATTAAATAGTGTAGAAACACAATGCATCCAGAAAGAAGATAGGGTTTTTTCACTGATGTATATTTATTTGACTTAAAATTTTTGGGGGTGTTGTTCTCTCTTTTGAAAGAGACATAATAAAAAGTCATGGAAAGAAATAAATTTACAAGAGTGAGTTGAAAAATTCAAGATAATGGCCCAGCAAATGAGAATATAAAACTTAGGTTAATGGAGACAAGAAACAGAAAAGGCAGAAGAAAGTTGTTGGGTATAGACTCTGAGAAGGGAAATGGCAGGGAGCACTGGGGAAGAAATGAGGATGATGATGGATTTTACAAAGCTTGGCTTATGTGGAATCAGACCCTTTAAATGGAAGGTAAAAAGGCATCCTTCTTTTTAATATTTTTTCCAACGTGTGCAATTTGCATAGCCTAACACAGAAAAGCACACAGAGATAGATGCATATATGAGGTCTGTCCAGAAAAAGTCTAGCCACTGTTAACACATTGTTGACAAGCAACTTTATAGTAAAAGCTGATGCAAGTGTAAGCACGAGTTAACGTGTTATCAGTCAACAATGTTTGGGTTTGAAAATACTAGGTTTTTTCATGACCAGCCCACAATGTTAATAAATGTTTCCTGTGACATCCATGTAACCGGTAGCCAAGGCGAGCGGGCTGGAGTGCACATGCCTGAACAAAGATGCTTGCACTGTACTAGTCAGTGGGAGTGATAGGCACCGTTGAGTGAGCACATGTACTGTGTGACTGTTACATTCAAAATGACTGAACGAGTAGAGCAACAGATTTATATCAGATTTTGCATTAAGCTTGGACATTCCTCCACAGAAACTATTTGGATGATTCAGAAGGCTGCAGCTCTGGGCAACTAGTGACTGGCAGCTTCATGCATCACATCTCATGTAGAGTTTCTTGGCAAAATATCAAATCAGCCAGGTGATTCAGCCCCACTACTGCTCAGATTTGGTGCCCTGAAATGTCTGGCTTTTCCCAAAACTAAAATCACCTTTCAAAGGAAAGAGGATTCAGATTGTTGATGAGATTCAGGAAAATACAATGCGGCAGTTGATGGCAGTTGGGAGAACTGTGTGAGACCCAAGGTGCCTGTTTTGAAGGGGACTGAGGTGTCATTGTCCTATGTACAATGTTTCTTGTATCCTCTTCAATAAATGCCTCTATTTTCCATAGGACATGGCTGGATACCGTTTGGACAGATCTCATCACTATCAGTTCTGTGTCTTTCTTCTTGGCTGTCAGGATGCTCCTGACCTATTGTTAGCTGTATGAGTCTTGGTAAAATGAGCTGAGGAAAGAAAAAGGACATGAGCAAGGAACAAATACATTTCTAAGGCCTATAGTAATTCCTGGAAATCTAGAGAGGCTCATGGTCAACTGTGGTGTGGAACAGCACCCTGCAGGCACCTCCCTGGTGCATAAGCCTTTATTAAGTGTTGCTGTCAATTGTTAGCAGAGTCCCATCCAGACCTAGAATCCCATATTTAGCTTGGGATTGAGGGAGCCTCTGGGGAAAGAGAATAAGGAGATGCATTGGATAGGAATGTTTAAAAACACACTGGTGTGGGATTTTTAAAAAGTAGGGGCAACGACAAGAAGTCTGACAGTAGCATTTTGTACAGGAAAGTGATGAGTCTAATGTGTGGAGACAGGTAGAAAGGGAGAGTCTGAAACAGGGAAGTCCACAATAATGAGATAAAAAAACCACTAAGGGTCTTAACTTAGCTCTTGGATGAAGACTGAAGAAAGGAATAGATTCTGCTCGTGGGTTTTGGATAAAGAGAAAGAAATTGGTAACCTTTTTCATGTTTAAATTGGCAGCAAGATACCAAAGACAGCTAAAGATAGGAACTTGAATGAGAGCTGAAAACTCAGAGGGATAACTGTTGATCTGCAGTAATTTAGAGGATGAGAGAGTATCAAAAGGAAAATAGGAAAGATGTTGAGAGTGGATGAGAGACTGCAGCAAGTTCAGCAGAGAAGCCGTGAGTGCGGTGATGCGATCCTTCTCGGAAGAGACAGCTGATCAAGGAGCTGTGTGCTGACTTCACTGCAAACGGAGAAATAGTTCTTTTAACCTTGGTGTCTTTGCAGACCACATTAGAGGGAAGTGAGGCAGAAAGCATATACTGTCGTGTTGCCCAAATGTTGCTGCACGTTAGAATCTTCTGAAAAGCTTAGGAAAATCTCTTGATGCACAGGAGATGCCAATTTTCTGTAAAGTGCAAGAACCACTCCTAGAGCATGCCTTGAAATTTTGGAGGGAAATGGAAGGGCAGGGGTGGGTAGCTTGTCAAAAATGGAGGACAGAAATCATCTCTTGACACAGGACTCATGCATTATCAATGACCCACATAGATCCTAACATGACCACTCCCTGGGCTGTTCTTGTTTTCTTGACCTCTGACTTCAATGATGCTTCCTGACAGTTTATTTTTGTTGCTGTGATGCACGGAACTCTCCCTTACTTTCACAGTACATTGACATACTGAGCACACAAATTACAGAACATCGTATGTCAATTGAAAAATGAAAAATGCTAGGTTGATGAAAACTTGGCATAAATTAGTCACAACATATTCAAAGAATGCATCTTGAATGCTGAGCTACACACAGGATATGCATAAAAATCTGATGCAGTGATCATTTTATGCACAGGGTATTGGATTTATTCTATCATCCCATCCATATTAACAACGTATGAGGTACTGGAGATATTTCCATTCAAATTTGTGAGGAGATGTCCAGTCACACATTTCTCTCTGCTTTGGTTTTGTTTGTGTACATTGTTGTCACAGAAAACTTTGTTTCCCAGAAAAAGTCAACTCTAACTAAAATATCCTGAAAAACGATGGTGTGCATCTTATTTTTCTTCTTTGATTAGGTTTGTTTAATTCTGTACTATCTGCCTTTGCTTTGATGCCAAACAGGGTTAAATTCGTAAATACAGTATGCTAAGTTTATAATGTAAATTTAAAACAAAATTACTTATAGGAAACCAACATCAGCACCTAGGGACAAGGTTGAAATGGTAGCATAATTTTTACCAGTAAAGATATTCTACTCTAATGATTCGTGGCCAATTATCAATTTCTGGTCAATGTTAATATTATTCACCATAATTATTTCCCTAAGGAATGCTTCCTGGATATAATGGAAAACTTCATGATGTTTCATTTCTTAGAAAAACAATGCTTATTTTTTGCTACAAGATTTTTAATCTAGGAGAAAACCAAAAATCCATGAGAAAATCAAATCTAAACCTTTACTACTGAGGGTTTCTCTAACATATTAAATCTTCAGGTCTTAAACATCCACGGTTGACATGAGAAATTTCTAGAAAGAATGCCTTAACTATTGCTGTCTCATTTTCTTATTTTTAATTAATCTCAATTCTGAAAACATTTTGAGCCCAAAAAGATTAATTTCTACTTCATAAGTTAACATTTTAAACATTCATTTCTTTTTCTTACATGTATATTTCCTTTCTATTAAAATCAATTGCGAAGCCTGCAAACCCTACCCTTGCATTTGAATTCCTAATGACTCCTCCCATTGTCTCATTTCTGTTTGAACCTATCAATCAACAGTGAAAAGTGATAATCACTCCCACAGACTCCCATCTTGCTCACAAAAGTACCAGTCACTGAAAAAAGAATACCAATTGGTCATGGATGGGCAGGAAATCTCACTAAGGATCTGATCGCACAATGGAGTTTATTAAGTCCATTTTGCTCAAGTCCAGCTCTCCTGGCATGCAAGGGTTTGGAACTTTAATTTCAAAGTCAGCTAAAACCAGCTAGGGTAACTTATATTCATTAGCCCAGCTCTGACTGAAGCACTGTGAAATCTCTTGGTTAGTGCTTTTGGTTCTCGATAAGAGCAGCAGCATTTATTTTTACTCATAATTATTTTCCTCTTCTTTTTAAGAGGGGGAAGAGATTTAGTTGGATGCTACTTGCTTTAAATTCTTAATTGGTCCATGTTCTTTTTTCAGCAGCTTATTATTTTTAAACTGCATTCTTTTACGTTACTAAACATCCGCAAGGAAGATATTTCTCATTAATTCTCCCCATGCAGCAGTGCCCCCTCTCAAAGGCATGGCTGCAATTATTACTGAAAGGCAGTTATGATGAGTATATACAGCATGGGCCATAAAGTACCACAGCCTCAGGTCACACAAGGGGATGAAGTTCAGCCGTCTTATTGTCCACATTATGCAGAACACCAACTTTCTTCCCATCTTTTATTTTTTTTTTTCCTTTTCTTTTTAACGGCAGCTTACTTGCTTTCTGCAAAGTGGCAGCTGCAGGAGGCTAGTGTGAAGGAAGAAGAGGAGGACAGTACCATCCTTAACAAATAAGCAGTAATTACCTTGTAGAATTCTCCAGGGTGATTGATTACCATTCCTGCTTATAAGAACCGGCCTGGGAATATACAACAATTGATTTCTATGACTTATGTGTGTTTTCCTTTTAACTTTACAAAAAAAGCAATGTAGTTTAATTGTCTTTAATTTCAGATTATATATTTTTATGGCTTCTTCTGCAGTTGGCTAGGAATTAGAAAGAACAGGTTTGCTAGCCCCAGGAGCCCATTTAGCAATCAAAAGACGGAAGATATGGTATGCATGTGCACACATGTATGCCTGTAAGTGACATGTCACCACCTATCTTGAACTTAACAGTAGGTTGCTTTTGTCTTTTCATGTTGTGAGGTTTCAACAGGCTTAGAGGAATTCCCCAGTTTATCAGAGTTAGAGAATGAGCTGTGGGCTTAGCAAGGTCTGACATAAGCACACTGCAAACGAAACCTCTCCAAGGCAGCCCTGACAGCTGTGTGTGGGACAGTCCACTGGAAATGGTCAAGCGGGGCCCATGAGACGTCAAATTGTGTTGTCCCTGCTGTGGTGTCATGGGTCCCGTTAAGTTTCTGGGGAATGGAACTTAGCCTACACCGCCACTCTATACTTCCACGTTGTGAAAATTAGACACATTTTGGAATAACTGTATTCCCTTAGCTACAGTATTCTCTGAAGCATTGAGTCTCTGGCTTCCTGGAAATTACTTTTGGAATCCTTCTCTGACACTTGCCACATTTTTATACTACACACACACACACACACACACACACACACACACAGACACAGATGATCTGGGGTTTACAATGGTTTGATGTAAGATTTTCTGGTAGGAACAGTACTTCAAAAGTTGAATTTTGACTTTTTTTCTCAGGCTAGTGCTAGGTACGATCCTCTCTCATGAGGCTGGCCAGTGCCAGACAGCCACATGGTCATGAGGGTCAATAATTGATACCCCACAGAAAATGCCAATATTGTACATTGTGCTGTGAGTACACTTAAGGTAGGCCAGGCTAAGCTATGATGTCCAGTAAATTAGGTGTATGAAATGCATTTTTAACTTAATGATACTTTAAATTCACAATGGCCCTATGTGGACATAACCTATCGTAAGTCCAGCAGCACCTTCAATACCTTTTCACATCAAGTTATAAATATGGCTTGACTGACCTTTCTCCCCCACTTAGAAAATGATTGTTCCTTTTCAAATTTTTATTTCCATTGCTCAGCCCACTGTCTGGCACATCTATGGTAACTGAAAAGGTTTCCCAAGTCTACAATAATCAATCCCTGAGGGTTATTATATTATTCCAGCAGATGCTGATAATGTCCTGTGATTAGAACACTATTTATTCTTTGGGACTGCTTCAAAATAACAAAAGGTAGGATAACTAAACAATCCCTAGAACGCTTCTCTAACTCCGATACAAAGAAACTATAGATGTCAGTATAGGGATCTAACACTTCTTAGGGTGTTAGGGCTAGAAAATTTTTTGGTTCTTAATACTACTGTGAAGCAAGATTCCATTAATGAAAAAATAAATCTACTAGATTAGCAAGAATTATGTGGTTAGTATCTGCCACTTACTTAAAAGCATTAGGCTTTTTCTGAACTTGTTACCCCTCCTAAAATCATGGAACAAAATTATTAAATGTAACAGATATACAAAATATGAGCAAATCTATACATTATTTATAATACATTGCCTTTTAGAAATAAAGTCATGTGCCAAATAATCTGAAATACTAATTAATTTCTGATATCTAATTTATACATTTCCTTAACGATACTACAGGAGCTTTTTCAAAATTCAATTCTAAAGATCCCAGCTCAGTAAATTCTCAATCAGTTGACAACTGCTGAATAGCTTTCTGTTAAAGTAATGATTGCTTTTATGTTTTGTAAAATATTCGTAAGTCTAGGAAATCAGATTGTAGTATTCAAAACTGCACCTTAATAGCGAATGATTCCAGGAACAATATAGTGGCTCTAAACAATGTAGCTGAAATAAGTGACCACAGACATCAGGGCATCACGTGGACAATGCCACCAATAGCATGAGTGACACTTGACGGTGGAGCAGTGGGCAACTGGTACTTAGTGGTCTGGTGCTTTGTCAAGTATTCCTTTTTCTTCCCTTTTCTCTCCCTGTTGGCTATTTGTCATTCTTGGAATACTAGACATTTCCCGTCCCCTGACTGGACCTTTTTGAACTCTGCTGTCTTTGAACATCATGGATATTGCAAAAGAAACTATTTACTAGGCAGTAATTGTATGCCTCCCCTCATGTAAAGGTAAATGATAATGAGGTATGTGCCAACAATAGGCAGCTCTGTCAGAGGGGAGAAGAGCAGCTTTTAAAACTTAACGCCACACAAAATGCCTTACAGACTTGTTCTGGAGTAACTGTATCAATTAACCACGCTAAAAGCTCTGACTCAGACGGGCACTGCACACAGCATGTCTACCAGTGTTTTATTATCAAGGCCATTATGATGAGTTCTTGTCCTAGACAAAAGGAGAACAGAAAAAGAATTCAGGCTGACAAATTAGTCTTGAAATCAGTTTCATTTACATAACGACTGGAAGTTCATTAATAACAGGGTTTTAATTATTCATGCTCTTGTTTCACTAGATACAGCAGTTTCCCCCCCTGCTGTGTGGGATGTCTGGATTAGCTAAAATGAACCTCAGCAAACTGATAGGCTGCCCGATACTCAGCTGCTTTTCATTTCCAGGCCGCTAGAGATGGGGGCGGGGTGAGGCAGGACCGAGTATGTTGTGTCCAGAGCGGGGCTGGATAATGAGGAGAGGTAGAGAGACAAGGGGAGGCACTGAACACAGAAAGGGAAAGCTAGCTAGCACGATTCTTTGGGGTTTGCATTACGTGTTTCTGGAAAAGAAAGACAAGGGGGAAAAATGCAACTCTTGTTAATTTGTTTTGATGGGAGCTTCCGCCTGAGATGCTAACACTTTAAATATCAATCATTTCAAGATTTCCTGATGGGGCATACTACTAATATGGTTGTAGATGTGTGTGAGAGATTCTCTTCCTTTAGATATAGGTATACAAATAGGGTTTATTTTGGTTGCTTGCAATGAGAGAGAGAGAGAGAGAGAGAGAGAGAGAGAGAGAGAGAGAGAGAGAGAGAGAGAGAGAGAGTTTCCCCCTTCCATATTATCAGGGCAAACCTGAGAAGCATGTTTAAAGTTGGCTTCAATACAATTTTCTTTAATGAGAGCAGTGGTGTTATCTTCATTCTTACTGGTAATAGTAAATAAGGACACGAAGGATATTTTTCTGCAAAGAACTGAAACTTTTCACACCCACGGATCTCCTTATGCAGCTTCAGCAGCACCTCGTGAAGTTAGAAGTTCAGGGCAGAGCGTGCGGGGGATTATTGCATTTCTGGTTCATTTGTTGTCTGTGTGTTTTACTGAGTAATTTAGGTAACTCTCAAAAAAGAGAATCCATGACAAAGAAAAGCAAGACTCGGTTGTTTCCAACACCCTTGCCATTCAGCAAGAGAGAAAAAGAGGCCAGAGAGGCACCTTTCCTCCTTTTTAAATCAGAGCACAGATGCGGGGCTTGGTCTCCAGGGCTGTGCTTAGAACAGCTCTGTAACAACAGATTTTAGTTTTGGGGAGCATCACTTAAAAACACCAGTAGACCTTGGCTGGTAGCACAGTCGGCCTCCGAACCCAAAGGTTGCTGGTTCGATTCCCAGACAGGGCACCTAACCAGGTTGCAAGCCAGGTCTCCAGCCAGGTCCATTGATGTTTCTCTCCCTCTCTGCCTCTCTTCCTTCCTCTCTCTCTGGAAAAAATAAATAAAATCTTTAAAAAGAAATAGTAAAAACACCAGTATAAGTATTTAGAAGAAAAAAATTAGTAAGGAGACATGGCATTTAACAAAGGGTGAACAAATACCTAATGCTTTGTCCACGTTCTCCTGATTGACTGAACCTTCTCAAAAACTATTATATCCATTTTACAGAGAAGGAAACTGAGTAACTGAGTGGAGATCATGAGGGCAGCTAGTGAAACAGGGGCTCCGATTTCAACCCGTGCCTGTCTGACACCGGCTCTCCCCTGCTGTGTACACAATTTGAAGATGATGACTACTTATATTTTTTATACAGAGTTTATACAACTTGTTTTATTTTTCAATGTTAATTTTCTGTACCATGCCCTCACCAATAAATAATTTTTTTTTTATAACATAAACACCACAGCTTGTGTTTTCAGAAGATGGATAGCTTTCTTAGATCATGACTAACCAGGAAGTCATAAAAGTCAAATATTCCAAGTGTGAATAATACAGTAGTAAGGTGCTAATATGAACAAAGTCTATTTCTAGTAACAGAACAATTAAGAATTAGACTCTACTACCTGATAACTGTAAGTCAGTTTCCACATTTGTAGATCTTGTAGAAGAATTAATTATCAGACGCTACCATCTCTTATTACTTTAAGTTTGCTTCTACGTAGGCATTTTTGTCTGCAATCTAGGAAGCACAATCATGGACTAATAAAGCTAACGCTTCCTTCCGTCCTATCTTCTTTTTTTGTTGTTGTGTTATCAGCTGTTTACTTCTGCTTTGAAGAATTCATTTGTACAGACTAGTTTTAAGTTTTATTTTACCCCTTTATGCCTTCCTTCCTGGCCAGGTCCTCTCCCGGCCCCTGTTTTGGCCTGCTATTTAACTTTATCTTTATAGGGGAGATTTGGGATGATTAATTGCTGCTTCAGGGTAATCAGAAGCTCTCAACACATTTACAACATTTTATCTTTTTATCTCTCTAAAGTTTATACGGATAGACATTAAAGTACAAAGAGGCTACAGGACAGGCCTCAGGAAAACAAAAGAGTTTTGAGAAGATAAAACAAGATCCTGTACTAGGGATCTCCCCAAAGTGACTTGCTTGATTTCAGGGTACCACACAATAACAGGCCAGCACTATGTCACAGTCAGAACCAGTGCAGGTGCCTGGCATAGGGCTGACACTCTGAAACAGGGCTTCCTGAAAAAAATTGCCTTAGATGAATTGAAAATTAAGCCATGAAAGACACTTCTAAATCTTAAACCAAAGGATCCTATAAAAATCTGATATGTTTTTTAAAAAGATAATGAAAACAAAACCTTTTAAAAGACTAAAAGAAACTTTTTTTTTTTTTATCTTTAACTGCTCCATGGGTGATGTGTTTGTTCTACTTTAAAAATGTATTTAGTTCTCTTTTCTGGGCTCCTTTATTTCTTAAAAAACTTAGCAATATTGCCACAGGACAAAGAAAACAAGGAAGGTTGTATGAGAAAGAGGAGGAGATGGAGGAGACATCTGGATCGAGTTTGATCTGGCAGTTCTTCCAGCCCCGTTAGGTGCAGGCTGCCCTGAGTGAGCAGTAGGGGTCTGCCTGGGCTGATATTTGATTTCCAGGTGCAAGTATTCACTCATCTAAGTCCTGACCGTATGCTGCCACACATCTGCACCAGCACTGCTTCTTATTCTCCTATTTTTTTAATGGCTTTATTTATTATTTTTAGAGAGAGGGGATGGGAGAGAGGCAGAGAGAGAGACAGATATCAATGTATGGTTGCCTTTCACCTGCCTCCAGCTATGGATCTGGCTGGAGACCTGGCTTGCAACCAGGTCTCCCCGGCTGGGGAATCGAATCAGTGACCTTTGGGTTCACAGGCCCACCCCTTATCCACTGTGCCACCAGCCAGGGCTTCCCTGCTGCTTCTTATACTGGATATAAAATGTTTACCTGAGGGAGGCATGTGAGATAGATAGTCCTGAAATGGCAAAAATGCCAGCAACCTAGGGCATGGAAATGTTGCTTACAGCAATGTTCAGATGTGTCTTTTGCCTGGTTAGATGTGGAGCCTGATTAGTAGGAACCAGAATATAACATTTTCCTAGTTCTGTTTCTGATAATTTTGCTCATTGATTATAAAGTGAAAGAGGCAACTCTTCAAGCCCCTTGAGGAATATCCAGTCTGAAGGGGGGAGATATGTTAAATGCACAATTTCTTCTAAGTTTTCATTGTCCAAGAAGAATAACTGATAGAGATGTATTGTACAACATTATGCCTCTAGTTACTCATACTCTATTGTACACTTAAAACTATATTGTGAGGCTAGACCTCATGATAAATGTTCTTAATTACAATGAATAAAACAAAATGAGACAAAAATGTTTCCTAACCATTGGCAAACTGATATTTTGCAGGACATTGATTTTTGCCAAACAGAGCAGAAAGTCCATGTGAAATAAGTATTGATTTTGTACATTTGGGCAACATTGGTGTTTTTTTTAAACCTGATTCTCAGTTTTCCCATCTTGTATAATAAAGATGACATATATTTCTCCTACTCGATCTTGGTAAATATTCCAGGTAATACCAGTAAAAGCATTAAAGTTGTGTAAGATGAAGCATTTAATGTTATTATCTAACTGAAAGTGAGGAGGCCAGCTTTGTCTATTAGATATTCAGCTTATAATATGAAGTTACAATATATAAATTCCATAGTGGCAAATTGCAAAGCATTTGTGATTTGCCCTCAAGGCTGGGATCTATAATGACTGCAGAAGTGGGATCCTCTGTGAAATGGGCTGGGCCTCCCTTTGGAGAATTTGATGTCTGTGATCAGAGGAAGAAAGCCCTGGGAAGGGAATGCCTGGAAAATATGAAACTTTTCATATTTCATCTCTTGGCCATTTTACATACAAACCCAATTTTTAAAATCCCTTTGGCTACTAATCTCTGTTAACTCTTACTTTTATAGTTTTTGCAGTTATTAAAGAGGAATTCAATAAAAAGGAAAATTAAATAGTACATATTTGTTAGTGGCATTTTAGTATAAATAGATTCCATTTCTTTGCTTATTGTTCAATAATCAAATATTATCAATACTAATGTCGTATTAATAAGTAAAAACTTAACTCCCTGATAGTGGTAAAGAATACATAATATTATTTTTAAAAAGGAAAAATAACCATAAACAATAAGGCTAATATTGAGTGTCTAAGTTATTTTCACAGTATTAAGAGTCAAGAGCTATATTTTCGTAGTTATTTGGCATTTTTAAAAATAGAAAATGGAAAATTAATGTTCACATTCCATACTATCTATTGAGCAAAACCATCTTTTTTCCATATTAGGGAATACAGGGCACCTTAATAGTTTTCCTTATACTGGAGACTAACAAAAGTAAAGCTTAAGAAAAAAGGAAAGTTTTTCAGTACTTGAAAAATTATCTTTACTGCATTTTGTAGCATCTGCATTTAGTATAATTTTTGTTTCCATTCATGTCATAACCCTTCTTTATAACAGATGAAGATGGATTTAGCATCATACTGGGAGACTCCTTCCATTGTTACTTAAAATATCCAAAGGATAACTATCATTTGAATCAAACTTACCATTCTGCGCACTGGGCTTCAGTTTAGGTAATAACATGATTAAGGAAAGAGGAAAGAATGAAGAAGGGGTAGGCAAGTGAAGTGGAGAAAAAGCAGTAAGAACTTTGAAAAAAGCCAAGGATAGCAAAAAAAGGAAAAGAAGAAAGAAAGCAAAGGAGGAAGTAAAATGCGAAAGGAGAAGGCACGAAAGTGGGATGATGTATTCTCTGAGAAATTGTAATATTAGAAATTATTTTGTGGGAAAGCATCTCCAGAGGTAGATACCCAATGATGAAATAAACACATCTGTAATGAAATTGCTTGAAAATGTTTTGCTCTCCTAGGTTAAAAGCTGCAGCCTATTTAGGAAACAGGATGCAATAAAAGTCCAAATTGAATTTCATCAACAAATGGGTATTTTTAGACCAGATACATGACTAAATTCTGTGAAGCAAATAACTACACAAGAAGAATAATGACTTCAATAGAAAGATAATTTGTACCATGCAGGTGTTTGCCATTTCTTTAAATATCTTATTCTAAGTAATTTATTTGAAATCCACACTTACATTGTAATACTTTGAAGATAACCTTAGCAATAAGTTCTAACAGCACAGTGATAGTTAAATTAACTGTGCAGACCCTTACCTGGTTATTATTTTGTTTATTAGATTATTACATCTCATTTTCAAAATGTGAAACTTTGAAACTTGCGACTATAATTTCTAATAATTAAAGAATTATTTGAGTCCTGATATTCAAGTACCTAAATACTAAGTATCAGATACCTGTCATGGCCTTTACCTCACTGTGGCCTCCACCCTGATTCGTCCCTTTCTGTTTCCAGTCTTTCTAAAGTTTCTAACTCAACTCTCTTAAGAATTCTAGATCCTTTTCAGTGTTTGATGTTACATCTATAATGCTGAATTGGCATACATGCTTAGATCTTTGTCCCAACGTTACTCCTCAAATAATAATATTGTTCTTTCCTTTTTACCTTTTCATAAAAGATTTTCTCAGCTTCTTCAAGGAGAAACACGCACATGCACACACGCACACACACACGCGCACACACACACGGTTTCCTCCTGCATTGTATTCTAACATGTCTTTAAAGTGTATAAATAACATGCTTAATCCTCAGCATTGCACATGTTGCAACATTTCATTATCACGAGGAGCAAAGTTCTTAAATGTCTCATGTTTCAGAGAGGCAGCATTTTACCAAGTGCCACACAGCACAATGTTGGAGGTGGAACAAATTAAGGTTTGGTTTGTTAACCTAAATAATAAAAGGTCTTTCAAAGTAAGAGGCAAAAACACATTTATTTGAGATAACTAAGAATAGATATTTGGGGATCTTTAATTCCAGCAGAAGCCCACGTAATGTTCCGATTAGGAGACAAAGGCAGCAGGTTTTATGAGATGGGGAAGGGAAAATTACGTTAGCAGAAGGAAAGCATTTTCACTGGTAAAGTTAACAACATAGTGTCGCTAATTCTAAACAAGGTTTTTAGTTTTCAGCCTGATAGCCTTCAGTCCACTAGTCATAATATCTGCTTTCTTGCTCGCTTTGCAACCACATTTTTGGGACAGAAGACTTCTTAGTCCTTGTCAGACCTGTTGTAATATTCCAAAGGTCTGAGGCATGAGAGGTGCAAGGCCGCCCGCTGGCCTGGCTGCTCCGGTTCCATTGTAAGTGGCTCCAGAGAGATTATTTACAGGCCATTTCCAAAGCCCAAATCCTTGTACTTTCTGCCTTCCAGTTAGTTATCAAATATGTCCCAGTCTCCTCTCCACCTTCCATTCATAACCTTCTGAAATGAAAGCAAGGTTCTTCAGGGCAGGTACCAGGTTATACCCGTTACCATGCTTTGATACAGTACCTGGCACAGAGCAGGTTTACAAAAAGTTTTTGGAAAGAATACTCTGAGCCCAGCTTCTGACTTTATAATCAAGTTACTCTTAAAATTTGCACTAAGTACCTACTTCTCCCTTTGAGTTAGGTTTCTGATGACCTGAAGCAGATCAGAGTATTCAATAAATGGGTAATAGAAGGAAGTTACAGCGTGTTACACCTGATCCAAATACAGGATCTCCGGATGTGCCAGCCCTACCCCAGCCACCCTAACTGTGTTGTTTAAAATCACTTACACACATGGCTGGTGTGACACAGTGGATAAGGTGCCAGCCTGCGAACCCAAGGGTCACTGATTTGATCCCCAGCCAGGGCACATAACCAGGTTGCAAGCCAGGTCTCCAGCCAGGTCTGTAGCTGGAGGCAGGTGAAAGGCAACCATACATTGATGTGTCTCTCCTTTTCTTCCTCCCTCCCTCCCCTTCTCTCTAAAAATAATGAATAAAAACCTTACAAAATGATTTTAAAAACTCTCACAACCAGGTGGTTCATTCTGAGTTTCTGCAGAGAAATCCCTGCCGAGGTTAGACTGCAAAGGTATCAAGTCCCAAGTGGAATTCGGGGGATTTTCCTTTCACAGTTTTGGTTCTAAACCTGGCTTGGTGGAGCCAGCAGTGATAGGGGAAGCAAGGGGCATCCCTGGATGCCTGCTGCAGATGAAAGGATTGCTCTTTTCTGAATGTTTTTTTTCGCAACATTTTCAAGTGTGAAGTGCACGTATGTATGGCGATGTTCTTGCATGCTCTCACCAGGTGCTTTTCAATGAAGCACTAAATTTCCCCTTGTCTTCTCCAAGAGGAAACCTTCAGGTAGGTTTAATGCAGAAGATTAAGACTGCATTAAGATTAAGTCTGAAATGTTCTGCTACCAATTAGCCCTCTAGTATTTCTGTAAGCCTTGAATTTTTGATGCAATCAATGACACCAGCGGAGCCATCTTCTGTGGAGTGGTTATTAAAGATATAAAAATCAATACCAAGATGATACTTGGAAATCTATATCACACAATAATGAATCACCATGAGAGCCAACTAAGAATGTCAGCAAACCAAACAGAAGGTTTTTGCATAACAAAGTATTTCATGCCAGTAGAATTTAAGCTAAATGTTGCATGAGGCCAAAGTCTTCAGGCTACACTTAGGATACATTTGCCTGACAAGGTTTAAATAAGAAGAAGCCACAAGCCCAGCCAGGCAAAGGGTTCTTATTGCTGAGGATTGGAGGGTGGGGTGGGGAGGTGGGGGTGTGGAGAGGGTGGCAGGGTGGGGAGGGAAGGAGAGAGGATTGAGATGTTCATGATTGAGCCAATAATGGCTTGATTTAACTTTAACTAACGGCAAAATTGCATCAAAACTTTCTCTGTCAGTAATCCCCATTCAATTTCTTTTAAATGAAACATTATTTGCCGGCATGTTGAGTCCGAAGTACTGATTGTTATTGGAACTGTGTATTGAAGCTTCAGAGAGTGGTCAAAATTTCATTTGAACTAGGGATTGATTTTATTTCCTTCAAAGGGAGATTTTTCTTTTCCCATCTAAAACTGAGCTGGTGCATGACTTTGCAAATTTATTTGGGTTTTCTCCTTGACACGATTGTAAGTGACAGAAGAGCATTTATGTGTTTTGTCCTGAAGGGACATCACAACGTGGCTAATGATGCCACAAATGACCGGGAAGCTTTTTTTTTGGTTATAGAGATATGGATTCCCTATGATTTGGTATCATTTGCTGCCAGAAAAAAAGCAAAACTCAGCAAGCCTGCCACCACCACCCATCCCCTAAACCGTTGTATATTTGATTTAGGGTTTTATGCCTGAGATTTCCCAATTTACAACTACACAAATATTAAGTTTTATAGACAGGGATTAGGTGAGGGTGTCTTTTTGTGTACGTTGGGTGGTGCAAAAATCATAAATGTTTCTGTTTCCTTCTTTCTCTAAGCATACATATGAGTCCCTCCTTGGAAGTCTTAAGTGGCTGCCTTTATGGCGGGACATGCTCATAATCACCGCGCATCAACTTCTTAACATCAAAGCCTGGCTCTTCATTAATCAGTAAACTTAACTGATTTACAGAGAAGTCTTTGTTATTCTTGGAGTGTTTTCATCTACTTCCCATTCTGGTGCCCGCACCGTTTCCAGAAAATGAAACAATGACTGGTTTATGCTATTGCATATTAAGTCAGGTTTTCTCTGTGTTTTTATTGCCTGTTTCAAAGGTTGACTTAATCAGCTGTGAGTTGTTATGGAGTTAGTCAGGGTGGAATTCCCACAGGTTTCTTTTTTTTTTTTTCTCCCAGAGTATCATATAACAATAAGAACTCTAGACACACCTTGCCCAGATTTAACAAGTCTTTGCAGTTTTGACTTAATTTGTTTCCCTCACCTTTACCCCCTGAGGCTCCCCAAGCAAATGAACCATTCAGTAGCATAAAACAAGGGGAATTACTTTAGACTTCAATAAAACACAGACTTCTCCCTGGCAGAATCAGCGGTGATGCAGAATGTCTGCAGTTTAAACCATCGCCGTGGAGTCTCGGAGCCTCGATTGTCCTGATGCCTTATGATTGTCCCCGTGAGCCCCCATTGCTTGGGGAACATCCACATCCACAGCTGTTCAGTTCTCTCCCTCTTCTGCAAAGGTGCTGATACTTCAGCGGCTTTATCTTTGTAAAGTCTACACTATGCTTCATGAATACACTCTAATAGCTCTAGACCCAGGATTTAACTTAGTGTCTGATATCTATTTTAGGTGGTGTGTGAGGATAAAAGGTTTGAGAAATGCTAATTTTATAAGCAAGAGAGTCATAGAGAGCATTTAAGGACATTTTATACACAGTTGTGAAAGAAAAGGTTTTTGCATCTCTTCCAAATGATGAAAATCTTTAGCCCTCATGTGTTGGTCATCTTGTTGGCTTGGGAGTGAGTTTTGATGCCTTGAAGAATATTATTCATTCATCCACAAATAACTAATGATGATATGCTATGTGCTGAGTGCTGAAAATACACTTTTTATCAGGGGGATTTTGAGAAAGTGTTCAGTAAGATTGTAAAGCTGTTTCTTCGTTAAGGTTATATGTTAATACTTTTTTGTGTGTGAAAAGTTGGTTAGTATTTTTAAAGGTTTGATTGGCAAGCAAAGCTAACTGGGTAAATGTCTAAACCTGAATGGAATAATCAAACATTTTTTTTTTTGACTATGTGGAAGAAATGAGATATGTAGCAATTATTTAAGAGCAAAGTCCTTCCTGATAGACTGAATGATAAAAGATCAAACCCCAAAATTGGTTAGGTTAGTCACATGAAGAAAGTTAAGTTTTCAGACAATGTATATTCACCAGGCAAAAGCTGATGAGTGTTTGATAAAATGAGCTGGGGGCTAAAAAAATGGCAAGATATCTAAAAAGTTGAACAAAGTAAGTTGAACAAGAAAATTTCTTCTTCCATGTAGTTAAGATGGGCTCACGACTGAGGAGAAAAACCCATAGCAGGTGTTTACATTACAGGAACATAAAATTGTTTTTTAGATGCATAATTTAATTTAGAAATAAAGAGATTATTATTTTATAATGCCATGTTTTATATAATTTAATATGAATATATTTTTCTAGCTTCTATAAAATAAACCAGAGTGGTTTTAATTTAGAGGAAGCTAACACATGATGAAAGGAAAGAGGGGAATTACCCAACAATGGTACACAGACCATATAGGAGTTAGATCTTTGTAAACAAGCCTCAAAATAGAAATACTTCTAGACTTTTATGAGCCAATGCTTCACCAACCCTGTTAATGGTCAACCCTCTTATTGACTACTTAGCTCTTATGAATCCAGAAACTGGGTGGATCTAAATCTTAGAGGGTCTAATCTTTATGAAAAACTAAGCAAAATAAAAATAAATTAAGGCAGGAAAAGTTAAAACACAACTGTATGTGTTAAAAAAAACTGGAAAGAAATATAACAGTGTTAAAGCTTTTTAAAGGTGTTGGCATAAACAATGGCTTTTATTTTCTTATTTGTTTTGATATTTATACATCTTCTGTGATAGCATTTCTACTCTAACCAGAAAAAAAAAATCAATAAAAAGTACAATCTAATGGCTGAAACTTCTGTTATGAACAAAATGAATACATTTTTACCACTGGTAATGCCTTTGGCTAGAGAGAAAAGATTATTTCCATAGAAGGATTGCAATGTTTTATATTTAATTAATTGAGAAAGCTTTGGGCAAAATCAGAGCTACAGATTCTGGAAGCTGAATAAAGAGAAGAAGTGATAGACACGAGCAGGAAAAGGTAAGATCAATGAGACATCTTCCAGACAATGAGAACAGTCTGTTACAGCATGTGTAAGAACATAAAGAATGTGAAAACAAGGCAAAGTGAACCTTACATGAAAGTGAATAATAAATGAGGAGAGATTAGGAAATAACTGGCCTTGAATCTAAAAGTAAAGAGCTATGACAGGATTCTGAAGCTTGAATGTCAAAATTAAGAAATGTCATTGGGAAATAAGTTTATGGAATGAGCAAAACCTTAGAGTCAGAATGTTTTCTTCTTTAGGGGGCTCTAAGTCATTAGCATTTAGTTAGGTTTTTTTTAAAATTATTTATTTATTTATTTATTTATTTTAACACTATACCATTCCCTTTATTTCTAAGAAAAAGCACATACAATGCTTTTACTCTTTGTAATTCACCTGCTTAGTCAAATATTCATTGATTTTTCTGAATCTGCTTGCAAAACATTCATTGACTACATGGGACTAAATAATACGTATTGGTTGATGTTAATGTACATACATGCAATAAAACTGTCAACTCAGTCATCGTTCTGGTATACCTGAGTATATTAAATAAAAGCATCTTTAGACAGTGGAAAAAGCACTGTCTGAAAGGTAGTGTAATAGAAATATAGAAAGAGCATGGCCTTTGGCCTCAGAAAAACATAGGTTCAGCCTGACTGGTTTGGCTCAGAGTGTTGGGCATTGTCCTGTGAACCAAAAGGTGGCCAGTTTGATTCCAAGTTAGGACACATGCCTGGGTTGTGGGCCAGGATTCCCCGGTCAACCAATCAATGCTTCTCTCCCTCTTTTTCTCCCTCCTTTCTCTAAAAATAAGTAAAATCTTTAAATTAAAAAAAAAAAAAAGGAGAAAGACATGAGTTCAAATCCTGTTCTGCCACCTGTTACTTGTTAAATTTGATTAAATGAAGTTTTTGAGCCTCATTTATCTTTAAACTGGGGACAATAATACCATCTTTCTAATATAAATTTTATAAGGATTAAATGTGATATACATACATTAAAGTATATAAGTGGATGCCAGGTACACAATAAACTCTTAGTAAATGGTTGCTACAATTATCATCATTACCATGCTCACATTTACTGTCAATGCAAAGCAACTTCAGAGTTTCTAGAAGAATATCTAATTTTTGTTTTGGTTGTGTGATTCAATTTTTGGATTATTAATATGAGAGTAATCCATTTTTACCTCAGATGGGAAATGGTTAATTCATAGAACTATGGATGACATGGACTCATGTACATTCTCAAATCTTTCTCTGTCAAGATCAATGGTACCAGCTTTCTCTTCCTCAAGTGCTTCGATTTGGGACTGGTCAGAAAGTCCAGAAAAGGTTATGGGCCAGTAGGAGAGCCAAGGAGATTGAGTCCTTTGGCAGAAAATGCTTTGGCTCAATGAATCTCCGAGACTTGGGTTTCTATTTCGGGTACTTGCAGTAAGCTTTGTAACTAAACCCAATACTTGGATCTTAACTCTGCTACCATCATTGTGGATCTCCCTGAGATGAATGGATTCTTTCTACCTGCCCTGCAGTCTTCGAATTTGCAATCTGAGGGGAGAGCCTCATATTCCAGTTGAGTTTAGGATGTGGGTGAGATATCTCTCAGAACTTCCATTGGGCACAGAAAAGTGAAAGGCTTATTTGCTGGGAATTACCTACCTTTCAGGGTGAAATACCAGCCCTTTCAACTACTTCATTGCTTTGCTTTTACTGGTCAAACAGCCCATTATGTAGACCCTGGATAATATAAACATAGGACTGACAGGATTGGGGTGGGGCAGGTCCATCTCTGTATATCGCTGGCCCTTCCACTGCAGTCTGCCAACTAGCTGGCCTTGAGGCTGACCTTGTCCCAGAGTGCAGAACACTGAGCCCAGGGGCAACCAACATAGCAGCCTTGAACTCGCAGGTATTGCCTTTGGGTACACTGCCTCTTTGTTCTCAGGTACAACCGCCTCCTTTGTTCTAATGGGTATATAACTCTGCCCCTGCTGTAAGCTAGCACCGTCCTGCTGTCCAGGGTGGGAAGAACCGCACTTAGGCCTGCCAGCACCCAGCAAGGGGAGCCACTTGGCCTTGCTGTCATTAGCCTGCTGGGGCCTGCGATAGAGCATGCCAGACCTCCTGAAGGCTCCATGTAAGCCCACGTTTATCACCGGACCAAAGGCCCACTCACCATCAGAGCCTTACTCAAAGCTCCAGGACCTGACAAGGACAACTTGTTATTTCTCCCAGAGAAGCATTATATATCCCAAGCTCTATTCATTTGTAAAACACATCTCATATTCCACCTCTTCCATCAGAACGCCTACAAAATTTATAATTTATAGCACTGAAATAAGCACACATGTATTTTATTGATGTTAATATTTATTTTCTTATATGTTGATTTTACCTCTATAAACTACAGAGACCAGGAGCCACACTTTCTATTCTTTTTATTCTTATTCTTTGCTGTGGAGCAGTTTTGGACATATCATAGACCTTTAATAAAATTAGGTAAAGGATATTTAAAAAAGTCTCCAAACATCTAGTTGGTGAGACTAAAACGGCAATTTAGTGTGCACTTTTTTGTAGTTTTAAAATTTCAAGTGGTGAGAAAGGGGATCCATTTTAAACTAATCCTTATATTCTTGAAACGACAGGATCAGCGGGGCACAAGGCGTGGGCAGACAGTTGCCAGGAAAGAGTGATGACAGAGTGTGGATTTACTGCATGCTAGATAGAATCTGTTGCTGAAAGTTTTTTTTTTTTTTTAAGAAATCAGCCTTCATTTGTGAGTCTCCTTTAATTCTTCCAATGAATGCTAATTACTCAGGATCACTCAAAAAGTTCAGATGCAGATTTAGGACTAGAACCCCCAAATGCTATTCCAGCCATGTGCCTTTAACAATGGTACTTTTCCTGTTAGGAATAGACATTATCCGCTTATGTTTCTTATATTACCATAGCAATCACGGTTTATTTGTAGCAGGAAGCACCCCCCACCCCCAAATTATCCTGAACTGTTTTAACACAAAATAATTTTTAAAAAGATTTTATTTATTATTATTTCCAGAGAGAGGGGAAGGGAGAGAGGCAGAGAGGAAGAGAGGGAGAGAAACATCAATGCATGGTTGCCTTTCACCTGCCTCCAACTACAGACCTGGCTGGAGACCTGGCTTGCAACCTGGTTATGTGCCCTGGCTGGGGAATCGAACCAGTGACCTTTGGGTTTGTAGGCTGGCGCCTTACCCACTGTGCTACCTGCCAGCAGTCTAAAATAATTTTAAATTCCTGAAGTATTACACTAAAACATTGTCTTAATAGCTGTCATTATCCTTTCCACCACAGATATTTCATGTCTTGGTGCCAATAGTATAGTGGTGTGATACTCAAGATTATATGTATTAAGACAGTAATATTGGTGTAAATATCATTCAAGATTACATAAATTAAGATATGCTATATTTACTGGATTATATTTCAAAAGTAGAAAAATAAAAGGATATTAACACTGAAATTTGAGTAAGAATATGGGAAATGCTATCTATTATTTTTATGAATAATTTTCTCTTCCAATAAAAAACCTATGATTGTCAGAGCCCTCAGCGGTCCCCCAGATCTGTCTCTTGCTTCAACAGTGTTTGGATGGAACAGATCCAGGAGGTACCCACTTCCTCCAGCCTTCAATACCTCTACCATCTCTTTTCCAGTCACCACCTTCAGAGCCCCTCAGCCATCCTCAGCCTTCAAGACCAGCCAACACCGGCTTTTTCCACCTTAACTCCTTATTGCCCAATACCCATAATCTCCCAAATTTGTCAGAATTATTCCAGCCAGGTGGAGGCTGCCGTCAGGCCCCTGGTCAACCGTCATCTGCAGGCGTCCTACACCTCCCTGTCTCTGGGCTTCTGTGCCGACCTACGAGCGGGCCTTGGAGAGCGCGGGCCACCTGGAGAAGCAGCCCAGGGGCACCTGTGTCTCTGGGACGTGCAAAAGCAGCGCGCTGTGTTCTGTTCCAGGACGGACAAAAGCCTTCCCACGAGTGGGGTAAAACTCAGGACCCCGTGGAAGCCTCAGGTTAGTGGGGAAAAACCTGAACCAGGCCCGTGTGGGTCTGCAGGCCCTGGGTGCTGCCCGCAGTGGCCCTCATCTCTGTGACTTCCTGCAGAGCCACTTCCAGGCTGGGAAGGTGAAAGCCATCAAGAAGATGGGCGACCACCTGACGAACCTCTGCATGTTGGCCGGCCCCCAGGCTGCACTGGGTGAGCATCTCTTCCACAGGCTCACCCTCAAGCACAGTTAGGAGCGTTTGGAGCCCAGAAGACTTTGAGAGGCCTTTGCACCCACCTGTTGTCTGTCTTTTGTCTGAGCCTCTCCCTGAAGCTGCTAGGTATCCTTTTAACCACCCTAGAGCCTGTTCCTCTGCATAAGACCAAAAGAAAACAATAAGCTTTTTATAGAAGATACACCATTTTTTTCTACTTTGACAAATGTTGCCTTTTTAATGTTTTCAACACTATCACTGTTGACTAAATATAATATGGTTTAAAAAAAAAAAAAAACCTCAACTTGAATCTAGGTCTTCTTATTTGAATTAAGTCTTAAATAGCTTGGCAAATAACTTGTTTAAATCTTATATTACCATTTCCCCGCATTTGGTTATTAGAATAAAAATATAACCATTATCAATGATAGCATTTGCAACAAATACTTAAGTAAAATAAACCGGTATCTTTACACATGTTAAAAGATTACCTTCACGTACGTTTATCTTAACAATTAACTTAGGAAACAGTGTGACAAATTACATTTTGGAGATGAGCAAACCAAATCAGAGAGCTGTTAATGACTCCTTTTGGGTTGAACCCTGGAGCTGTAGCAGTCTGTAAACCTTATCCCAGTGTAATTTTTCTTTGCTCTGATCTGTTACCTTTAGTCCTGACAGGAAACAGGGGGATGGTAGACTGGAGAAATTCGCTTTTGCTAATGCAGGAGGGGGAAATCCAATAACTTGCTCTAACAACCCGCATCATGTTTTGCCTCTGAAAAGTGGAGGATGGATGAAAGTGGAAACATGGGCTATTGGCAGGTCTACTGGAGGGATGAAGTCATTCTCTCTCCATATACAGGCTTGTTACGTGGATGTTCTAATGGAAATCATAATCATCCATTTGTGATTTGGAAGTACAGTGCCTCCATCCCCTTGAAATGCTTTTTGTTTTGTAGGTTTCTTTTTATTCTGCTTCCTGAAACTCTATTCAATTGATCCTGGTATGCTTCTGAAATGACAAGGGGCCATCTAATTGCTTATCTCACTACACTATGTCCCCAGCTGCAGGTCCAAGTCACTTTACCCATCACGTTACCTAGGGCTAGCCAGGGGTCCATTCAAAGGGCAATGCGATGCCCATTATTCCCCTTCCTGGCTTTTCCATGAAGGCTATAATATATCTCTCTTAGGAGTCAGGCTGCTAAAAGGGAGTTTGGTTCCTTAGTAATTTCCGTAAACACTGAGTTTCTGGGCTAAAGAAGAACTGAAACACTGAGACAATGTGAGGAGGTAGAATGGAAGCCCTTTAGCTAATCGGTAAATGTAGGGTTTACTAGGCGCCAGGCAATATTTTAAGTGCTTCACAACTCCTCGTTTGTTTCTACTATACCCCAGGCCTTGGGAGTGGGTACTGTTCCTCCCACTGTGAAGATGAAAAAGATTGAAGCCCCCAGTGTTGCAACTAGTCAGCAATAGGACCGCAATTTGAGTTTAGGTTGGCTCGGAACCCCGAGTATCAATCCTTTTGTTACAGTTGAGATGAAATGATCTGGTACCAGCCCACCTTCATGTAGAATCCATACCTTCAGGAATTGAGTATCATTTAACAAAAGCAAGTGATGACCACGATTCAGGGAGGAAGTATGAGGCCATTCTCTGTAAATGTCTTTATTCCCTAACTCCTCCCCTGGCCCCATTGCAGCAGCCTCCTGGACGATGTTTTGTACCTTTTCCTCCATGTACAAGGAAACACGTCCTAATCATTCCAGGCTTCGTTTATACCAATAATAGATCTAATTGCTCTCCACTTGAATCTGTGATTTGAGGTGGGAGCTTCTTAAGGTCACAAGGATACTTTTGTAAGAAATCCGGGTAGGTAGTCAGCACTATGCAAAATGCAACAGATAATCTGACACTGAAAACAGGGAACCCACAGACATAGTTTCTTCCTCCTTCAGCACTATCCAAAATCATGATTTTTTGATTACTTGAAAAATTACTCGGTATCATAACTTAGACAATCTCCAGCAGATAAAGGACAACACATTTACACAATGCTGAAATTCATACTAGAACTTAATCCATTATGCCTTTGCAATTAGTCATTTACCTTAGAATCTATGTAGGCTCCATGCTTTTCAGACCTAGTCATGGTGTTTAGAGTAAGTGGTCTGCAACCTAGAGAAGGAAAACAAAACACCCCATAGTTCAAAGTCAGCATGAAAAGAGTATTGAAGATATAGTCATGTGTGTGTTAAATATTTTCTGAGTTAGATTCAAATTATAAAGGTATTTACCTTTTTGGTGGTTCAAAGAGGAGAGTGTGGATGAGACAAGAGTATCAGTGTTTGTGGCCCTGTGCTTGAAGTATCAGCTCAAGCAAAAAAAAAAAAAAAAGTGAAAGGGTCTAAAATGGTTCCTGGAACTGAACAATGGGACTGAACCCGAAGGGAGGAGCAGGCTGGTCCTGGGGAAACAGGTTAATAAAAAGATCAATTGCACTCTTATCTTGTTAGTCATTAGATAGCCTATTGATGCCACCTGCTTGCTTTAAATGTAAAACTCCAGGCCAGCCATTGGAAAGCTGCCATCGTCCTTTTCGGAACCCCTTCTTCCTTTCTGCTCTAGTGACTGGAGGGAAAAGGCCAGACTCTGACCCTTGGAAGCTGAGCATCTGTTCCCTGGAAATCGCAGATGTGAGGGCAACTCTGAAAGCAAGTCTTTTCCCGGGGAGGAGGGAGGCTGCCTGGTTTCCTCCTCAATGAATATACCAGAATATGAGGCGCGGATAAAGTTAATATTAATGTGAACTCTTGACACATTTTAAATGTAAAAATTAAAATGGCTCAGAGGATTTTCTTTCTTCTCCGGCAACTTTCTCAGATCCGAAGTGGCCATATATTAAATATATGCAAATTATTATGAAGGTTTTGCTTGCATTTATGGTCTCTGAGAACCACTCTTGTTCGGTTGTCAAATTTTCTTTACCAAAAGCATTAAACAAATGGTTTACCTGTCTTAGTTTAGCATCAGTTGCCAATGATTCAATGTTCAAAAGAAACATATATTTTCTAAAGCAGAGTGAGCGCCTGCTCACCACTGGTAGACAGGAAGACACTATATATCTATATCTATATTATCTATATCTGTAGCATTTATATCTATCTAGAATAGGATCTTTTTCCTCAGATCTATTATTTACTTCTCTTAACTTCTGAAAACTCCAGCTATAAAACTCCCAACCTTTTCCCAGCCCCTTGATTTTACACTTAGCCAGGCATCAGGTGTTCGATAAGAGGACTATAGATCATCCCACCTTTGCAGCAGGTAAGTATTAATTCTCTTTGAACAAAATTAGGGTATTTAATTTATCTCGTTTATTTTTGATAGTATGCATATTTATTATTCATTGATTATGACTCTTTAAGCATTTAGTATTTATTTGATGACCAAGTAATAGCTTTCTTTCTCTCTATGCTGAACATTCCTTTTCTAGTCAAAAACATTTTGCAAGCAGTAAAATGCTAAATTAGGAGAGAGATGGGGAAATGTAGCAGATACTTGAAATTTCTCGAAGCAGTGAGATGACCTGTTAACTAGCTACTGCTCTCTCTTTTAGTTTCTAAAAGTCAAAGTGTTGTATGGAAGTTCTGAATACTTAAAACTCATTCCCACCTAAGCATGTAGTACGTAGATAGACAGATTTTCCATCAAGTGAGTCATACACCTGCAAGGGAAAATCAAGCACGGTCTCTGGTTGAAAGGGCCATGAGCTTCGTAAGAGAGCTGATATAAAGAAAATGATTGCTAATATTATGCTTAGTGAAATAAGCCAGTCAGTGAAGAACAAATACCATATGATCTTACCCATCACAGGACAATAATGAACAAAATAAACAACAAGCAAAACAGAACCAGATATATGAATATAGTGAATAGGCCTTCAGTGGGCAGGGAGAAGGGGATTGGGGGGAGAGGGGAGGAAGAGGCAAAGAAAGGGAGCAGTTTAGACAAGAACCTAGTATGGAAGAACCATGGACATGGACAACAGGTGGGATTGACTTTGTGGGGGAATGGGTAGGTGGGGAAGAGGACAGAGGGGGAGCAAAAGGGGGATGAATGTAATACAACAACAATAAAATTAAATGAAAAAAAAAAGATTGCTATTAAAAAATATTATTTGGTAAATTTTTAAACAAATTCCAATATAACAATTTGAAAAACTTTATACATTTTTAAGGCTTAGATGAGATGTTTCTTGAATTTATAGGAGTTGGTAAATATCCCTTCAACATCCTTGATTGAAATATATTGTAAAGAATATGGCTCTCTTATGCTTTTACATATGTACATTACTGGCAAGAGAGGAAGAGACAAAGTTTTTGGAGGGCAGCAATTTTGAGTTTTCCAACATACTATAAATCTGACATGAAATGGATCAGGAGAAAAGCATACTTTATGAGTACAAAGGCTACTCTCAGATTGCTGAGTGAGACTGCAAAACGTGAGCTTACAATTTTAGATGCGGGATGGACGAACGTCCTTCTACTACATGACTTGGTATCAGCGTGACAGTCTGGATGAAGTCCAAGCAAATCTAATACTGACTTTTGCTCCCTACCACTGTGTTTATGGTGAGGGTTTAACATAGCTGTAAAGTTCTATAATGAGTAACAAATAAAAATTTGCTCAATAGATATCTCTAGGCTTCACATGGCTTTCGGTTAACACAGCAACAAACAGGCATATCTTATGCTATAGGAATAAAGTATCACTTAGAGTTTCTTCTTCCCAATTTCTTCATTTCATAGTTAAGGTAGTAGACATGAGATTACCATAGGAATGATGGACATTTGAATGTGTAATTTTGAAAAGGGAGATGCTTTCATCTGTAATAAAAAGCTCATCTTTGTAGGATGGATTAACATTGCTCTCCAACTATGCCAACCTTAAGAGGACAAAGAACTTGATTGTTTATATTTGAAGTAATGAGTGTAGTTTTTGAACTAATACCTAGATTTGTATTTTTAAATAGACATTTATGAGTATATCTGCAAATTCATGAGTCAAGGGATTTTCAAACTGTTCTTGAGAGTTTGGATACAACTCTCAAGATTCAATGAGCAACATATTGGATAATTTAGACGTGACAGAAATATAACTAAATTCTATATGTGTCTTTTATGTATAGAACATACTTATATTACTCCCTCTTATCTGAGCAGGATATTTTTCTAAGACATCCAACGAACGCTTGAAAGTGCAGGTAAATGTAAACCCTTTAACACTATGTTTTTCCTATTCATATTCAGCTATGTCAAAGTTTAATTTATAATAAGGCACAATAGGAGATTAATAATAACTAATAATAAAATAGGACAACTAACTTCAAATGAAAGTTATCTGAACATGGTCTCTATTTCAAAAGATCTTACTCTATTGCACAGCATGGTGGATAAGCTGGAGAGAGGTGATTCTTGGCCAGACTCAGACAACCATGGAGCAGGACAATGCAAGGTTTCATCACACTACTCAGAATAGCACTCAAGTTAAAAGCTATGAATTGTTTATTTCTGGAATTTTCCATTTAATATTTTTGGATTGGTACTAACCATAGATGACAAACTTTCTAAAGCATAACTGCCAATAAGGAAAGATTATTATGTTAATTTTGTGAGTAAACCTACTGAGGGCAACATTAACCAAGTATAGTCAAATGTACAAAAGATGTTATTTTTGGTAAAGTTTGAAATGCCTTATTTATCAGATTTTGGCTTACTAGTCTCCTTTGAATACAACCATTATTTACAGTTGTTGAGTAAAAACTATGTTGAAAAGAATTGCCCTACCTATATTTTCCACAAATTGTGAGGTCAGTAAATTTCCCAGTTCAAAAAAATAGCATTTAATAAACAAGCTAGATATTTGAATAACTGTCATTCCTTATGTCATTGTAGTAACAATATTAAAAATGACTTAAAATAATTTAATTTTTTATTATTTTTATTGACATGTAACTGACTTCCAATATAGTAATTTCATATGTACAACATAGTGATTTAATATTTATATGTATCATGAAGTGATTATCATGATGTCTAGTTACCTCTGTCACCCACCACACAGAATTATTACTATATTATTGGCTATATTCTTTATTCTTTTTATTATATCCCCACAGCACATTTATTTATTTCATAACTAGAAGTTTATATCCTTTAATCTCCTTCACCTATTTCATGAATTTCTTCAACCCTGTCCCTTTGGCAAACACCAGTTTGTCCTCTGTATTCTATGACTCAAATTCTGTTATTTTGTTTTGTTTTGTTTTTTAGATTCTACACATTCATGAAATCAGGGTATTTGTCTTTCTCTGACTTATTTCACTAAACAGAATATTTTTCTTCTTGATTCATGTTGTCACAAATGGCAAGATTTTGTTCTTTTTTGATGACTGAATAATATTCCATTGTATGGACTATTATACATTCATCTAATGATGGCACATATGTTGTTTCTTACCTTAATTATAGTAAATAATGCTGCAATGAACATAGTGGTACATGGGTCTTTTTTGAATTAGTATTTTAATTTTCTTCAGACGCCTACCAAACAGTGGAATTGCTGTTTTAATTTCTAGTTTTAATTTCTTGAGGAACTTCTATACTGTTTTCTATAGTGGCTACACCAGTTTACTAACAGTGTACAAATATTCCATTTTCTCCACATTTTTGCCAACACTTATTATGTTTTGTCTTTTTTAATAGCTATTCTGACAGGTGTGATATCATATCTCATTGTAATTCTGATCTGCATTTTCCTGATGAACAGTGATATTGAGCATCTTTCCATGTGCCGTTTGTCGTTTTCTTTTTCAAAGATTTTAGTGATTATTTTTAGAGAGAAGGGCAGGGAGAGAGGAAGAAAAGGAAAGAAACATCAGTGTATGGTTGCCTTTCACCTGCCTCCAGCTATGGACTTGGCTGGAGACCTGGCTGGGAATCAAATCAGCGACCTTTGGGTTTACAGGCCAGCACCTCATCCTCTGAGCCACCAGCAAGGGCATATCCATGTGCCTTTTGGAAAAAGAATATTTTTTAAACTATAATTCAGGGGGAAAATCTATGATATTCAAGAAAGAAATAAATTCCAAGTAATATGTAAGCAACATTTTAATCATTAAGATAAAAAAGAAGAAAGTAAATTATGAGTATTTATTGAGAAAAGACTACATAATTCAAAATGAAAAAAACTCAAGAATGGAAAGATGCCAGTGTAGAGAAAAAGTACACCCAGTGATACCTCATCTAGAGAAAAGTGAAGTGAAATGAATTTAAGTAAAATAGAAGCACATTCCAGTACCATCTTATGTTACCTTTTACATCTAAAAGAGAAAAATTTATTTTGATAAGTTTTGAGAAAACTTCACAGCCTTAGTATTTTCATTATTAAAAAATTCCCATTTCTTTTTCCTGACTAGTATATCATGCCTGGACTCTGATGACAAGCACTAACTAACTGTACTTTTTGTTTTAGGAGCTTGTATAACTGATAAGGAAATGTTAGCACTTCTGCTTTCCTGCATGTTATAGCCTGAGGAAGCTTTTGAAATCACAACTAATATTTTCACTTTCCTAATTAAAACAACAACTCTGAATGTTCTGAGTGGGATGGAGCTTTCACGGAGGTAAATCTGGTCTCCTAATTGGAGCCTCATATTCTAGAATGGGAACTTAGACAGTAGGCAATCATTTGGGAGGGGCTGATAAGTGTTTGAGTGGGAAGTGAATTAACCAGAAATCCAATTTAAGTAGATAAAGTGTGTGTAGTATAGCTCAGAGCAGGACAGAAAATGGATTTATTCAACAATTAACCCAACACACAATTTTAGCAATATTTTAAATTTAGTAGCACTACTTAAAAATAATATACTATGTTAATAACATACTGATACTATAGTAATATTTAACAATGATATTAGTAAATTTAACAGTAAATAGTCTTTTTCATTACTATTAGGGACTAAGAATACAGAGGTGAAGTAGTTGGTCAAGGTCTCCACTTTAGACAAAAGACAAACATGAAGCATACAACTGATAGAGGAAGGGAGGAGGCAAACACGTGTTACAAAACGGTTTAATTCTAGAAGAATGGTTCCTGTTACGTTAGGCTGAGTCTAAAGCTGCGAAGAATATACAGTAGGCTATTTTTATAGTCCAGACAAGAAAGAGATTAATAAGAACCTTGACTAGGTGGGACCAGTGGGAATTTAAAGGAAGAAAAAGATGCAAGAGGTATCTATCTCAGAGGCAATCGATAGAAATTGGCAACTGAGGAGGTATACAGTGAAGGAGAGGGAGGAGATTAGAAAGGTGGGCCCCCAAGGAAGAAACTGGGATGCTATTAACAGAAATACAGATAACAAAAAGCACACTAGTTTGATGGACTAATGATGGATTTGGGTGTGGTGCATTGTGTTTGATGTGTCAGAAAGTCTCACGGAGATGACAGGAAGTAGCTGGAAGTGTAAATTAGAGATGAAGGGAGGAACTAGAGCTAGTTCCATCTGGTGGACAAGATAGTTAAAGCTATGGGATTGTCTATTATCGTTAAAGGTAAGGGAAAATGAGAGTCTCCATAGAAGTGGGTATTCTGAGAAATGACAAAATTGGGGGAAAGCACAACTAGAGTGAAGGCAAGGAGGAATGCTAGCAAACAGTAAACATGGATTTCTATGTGATCAACCCTTGTGTAAGGACTTTCCAGGGGTTAACTCCATTTTCACAACCCCTAGGAAGTAAATTTTGTTATTAACCTTCATTTTCACAAATGCCTAGGAAGTAAATTTTGTTACTAACCCACTTTTTCAGTTAAGAAATGGAGGCACAGAGAGATTGCTATGTCCATACAGTCCAAAAGCAGTGGAGTCAGGATTCAGAGGCAGTGAACCTAGCCTCAGGGCCTTTGTCCTTGAGTACAATGACAGGGTACACCTTAGACAGAGCGATTTTGAAAAGAGGCTTCCTCTTATTAAAAGAGAAGTCCCACAGGTGAAATTGAAGTAGATAGGTTAGCAGAGCAGACATCCAAGGGCATAAGGCTGAACTTGAGAAACACAGGCAAAAGGGTGGGCTTTGATAGAAAGCAAGTGACCACTTACGAAATTGTTCTGTTATGCTCTGGTAAGTGTTATGAAGCACATTCAGGATTCTTTGGGAGTCTACATTGATGGTCCTAGCTCTTCTATAGGAGGTGTAGGGGGTGGCTCTCAGAGACGTCTCCCTAGAGAAAGGGCTATCTCCACAGAGACCTGAATCACGGCAGCAGTTAGCAGATCACAGAGAGAAAGAAGGGCACTCTGCATGGGGGGCCCTCAGGCAGGAGGAGCTTGCAAGATTCAGGAATAAAAAATCTGGGGCAAAGATAAGAGGAATAAGGCTCTAAGGATTTTTTTTGACTTGATCCTAAGAATAATGGGGAGATACTGAAGGAATTAAGAAAAAGAGTGGCAAAGTTAAGACTCAGAGAGTTTTCGTCAATGATCCAAGATCATATAGCTATTACTTCACTTAGCTAAAAGAAAACCCAGGTCAACTCAGCTCCTAGGTCCTTTCTGCCACAAAACCCCATTACCATCCAGGGCTGGGCTGCAAAATGTGTAACAACCAGCTTTCTGGGGAAAAAGCAATGATTTGTAGCATTAAAAAAAAAAAAAAAGGATTCCATTTTTTATTATTTTTAGAGAGAGAGGAAGGGAGGGAAGCAGAGTGGAAGAGAGATGTCGATGTATGGTTGCCTTTCACCTGCCTCCAGCTATGGACCTGGCTGGAGACCTGGCTTGCAACCTGGTTATGTGCCCTGGCTGGGAATCGAACCAGCGACCTTTGGGTTCGCAGGTCAGCATGTTATCCACTGTGCCAACAGCCAAGGTGATTTGTAGCATTTTTGATACCAGTGGTGTAAATACCATTGCTGATTTCTAGCTATTAACATGAAGTTACCAAGTGGAGAGTTGGGAGGAGATGCTCTGTGTCACACCATTATGTAATATTTCTGAAATTCAGATACAATAGATGAAAATATCCTCAGGAACACAGAAAATAATGCAATGTATAGCAATAATTAGGAAGTGATGAATTCTGTACATTGATTACTTTTGTTTTTCATATAATGTGTTAAGTCACAATGTATACAATTAAATGTTACCGGTGGCTCTCTAGGGAAACAAAACAGCTTGCCAGCCCTGGCTGGTGTGGCTCAGTGGACCAAGGACCCATCTGTGAACCAAAGGGTTGCTAGTTTGATTCCCGGTCACGGCACATGCCAAGGTTGCTGGCCAGGTCCTCAGTTGGGGGCATGCAAGAGGTAACCACACATTGATATATCTACCTTTCTCCCTCCCTTCCCCTCTCTCTAAAAATAAATAAGTAAATCTTAAAATCAACAACAACAAAAACAGCTTGTCAACTTCGTGAAAATTGAATAACAGGTTCTCCTCCTGAGCAGGGACAAGTTGGCACCAGGACACCTTGGTTACCACCTCAAAGAACCATTTCTTGGGGGCCCATTTTTATTTTCCTGCTTTAGTTTGGGGAGATGGTGGCAGGAATCTTAAATAGGAAGTCAGTTAAATCTTTGCCCTTATCTCATTATGTGGCTCATCAGAGCATATTCAGTAAGAATTATGAGTGTGTGTGTGTGTGTGTGTGTGTGTGTGTGTGTGTTTGTGTGCTCTACAAACAGGCCAGAAGTAGAGGGACAGAGAGGGTCCTGGAAGCAGGGCTGTACAATGTCCTCCACGGAAAACCAGGTGACTAACAGCAAACATTTCTCTCTGACTTCTCACCTTTGCTTTCAGACAGAGGAGCAAGTTTCTGATTTCCAATACAAACTTATAGCCTTTGTTTTGGACTTAAACTTACAATCTCTGTGTATTCATCATCATTCAGTTCTATTATTGTTGTGCAACCTCCTCTTAGGAAAACCACATGCAAATGAAAATAGCTTAAGCTCTGACTTTGGCAGTGTTACTTGAGTTGCTGTGGCCTCAGAAGGGACAATCATAATATTTTTCTGGCTGTCTTGTCTTGATTTATAATTTGAATCTCTGTAAGTGATAATAGAGAGAACAATTATCAAAGAAGTAGAAAGGGCAATTATCATTAAATTGAGAACACATCACACATTCATCAGGATGAATGACTGAGCTAAGTACAGATTTTGTGGATCTTGTAACTGCTCCAAAAGAACTTAAGGGAAGCAACTTCACCTCCCCACCTCCTCTAATTAACCAGATGACTTTGGATATATTTTCCTTTTTACTTTTCCTTAGATGATAGCACAAGCCCTGCTAATCTACTCTGCCTGAATAATGACACTACTTAGGATATGGAAATGTATGAGACTAAACTAGTTGCTGTTTGTCTAGTGTTGAAAAAAAGTTTTTGCTTTGCTTTGTTTTTCCTTTCAAAAACAGTACAGGAAAATTAGTTCTCTTGTTTGTACATTTGTGATTACAGGAGACTGTAGACACCTGTCTTATCTGTTCTAAACTTTGCAATGAATATTTTTAAAGTGAGTGAACATGATATTTTTATTCATGAGATTAAATAATAGACTGGACATGGAAATGCCCATAAAGGGCTTTTGTCTTGATTTGATGAGTTGAGCAAATTAAAACCAAAACAATAGGGTATATGTTATATTATTACAAATATGGAAATAACAGGTCAATGTTTATAAATGCCTTTTGTGGGGAATCATTAAGATTTGGATTTACTATTTTAAGGAGTAGAATTATAGATATTCTAGTGAAGGGGTAAGGTCTGGAAAGAGAAAAAACAGAAAAATGATTTTGTTAGTATATCAGTATAGTAAGAATAGCAATGGCATAGATGTCAATATCTATTATATAAATATATGACCTGATTCAACCGATCCTGGTAAGGAATAATAAACTTTTCCCCCTTTCATGTTAAGTGGGATTCACAGAGAGATAAACTCTGGCATACTTATCTTTTAATATATGGACCATGGAGACACTAAATGTGGAATGATGGAAATGCTCAGATGAATTTAATATATATTTATTTTATCTGATCTCTGCTTTCCCCTTTTTGCCCCTTGACCGAGACAATCAGGCCCTTGGTTCATGTTTCATTGGGTTCGGTGTGTTTACTTGCCAGCTCAGCACACTCTCAGTAACCGAGCTCAGACCTTACAGTAATGGGCAAGAAGGTGAGAACAAACAGTTCAGAGGAAAGAAAAAAGGAAAACTAATATTTACTAGCCTCACCTAGTATTTGTCAGGTACATTCAATGTATGCAGTTTTCATGTTGACACTGTCTGGTATCAAATCTGTTACTGAGTCCTGCAGTTGGGGGCTGCCCTCTAACAGTGGAGAATTGTAACCCATCCACCATTCTTTTCCCATTGTTTTCTGTGCTGACTCTAATATATAGCTTGTAGATCCACAGCATGTTTGTATAAGCATCCTAGGAACCAACTTTAAAAGATACAGACTCCAACCATCAGGCTTGGCAGCTCCAGGAGATTTGTTGACCTTCAACTGTGTAGTCAGAACAACGTAGAACCAGAACGACTAACCAGGGTGGTGCACACCGGACCATCAGCTGTCTGGTCGGAATGGACTGTGCTGGTCTGCATGCAGACATAGAAAACATTTCAACCCCCTGCCTTAATCCCTTTGTTTCCCTCTTCCTCCTTAAAAAAGCCCCTGCCTGCCCTGAGATGTTAAGAGGGGATTTGAGACAAGAGCCCCCACATCTTCTAGGTGGCCAGCACCTGAAAATACACCACTTTCCTTTACACACACCAGCATTTGTTGCTCAAGAATTGACTTTCAAATCAGCAGGCAGCCAGACCTGCATTTAGTTACATCCCCACCCCTAAACAAAACCAAAGCAATTGAATTTTACTTCTGTGAGAACATTCTCCTTCATGCCGGAGACCCGAGCGGTGTCTGTCATGAGCCAGTTCTGGGGTTTTGTCACTTAGAAAAGAATATATGCTGTACTGTCTTGCTGCTAGCAGCATTCAACATTAGTGCTGCATATTTTCTTTTTAAAGACATGATTCGTTACTGCCTCCTTCCTTTTTATTTTATTTTCTCAGCTTGCATCGTCCATGTGTTCTAGAGCAATCTTTCAATGAAAGGAGTATTTGGCAACTTTGTCAAAAAAGAAAAAAGGCAAAATTTCTGATTCCAGATAATAGGAGTGCAGTTGGGGTTCTACTCCATAAATATATGTATGTTTTGAGGAAATAAAATGTTAGATCTATTAGTTCCACCTTGGTCAATAAATATATATACTAAGCTCCAAAAAAACAAGTAGTTTCCCTTTAAACCTCCCCCAAAGTACTGTGTGCTTTGAATTTGTTGAAATCTCAACAATCACCATCTGTTGATTAAGTAATTTGCTTTTGGACATCCTCAATAATGTGGTTGGTGCCGGGGAAATTCCCCTTGAATGCTAGGAAGTTATTCTTTGGAAATGATGTTTACTTCCTTTGATGTCATAATTTCTCTTGATAAATTTAAACATTTATCTTTAGCATGGTTGCTAAAACATTCCATATTCTGCTTCAAGTTCTTTATCAAATACTGGCAGAGGAGAAAGGTCAATTCATGAATCAATATACTCACATGTTGAATGTTAGAAAAAAGTGAACTTAATATTATTTTAATATTTTTTACTGTGGTGGAAGCAGGAGAGGTATTTTTGAACAATAAAAATGGAAAATCCCTCTACTCTGATATAAAGTATAGTAAACCATTTTCAGCTGTATTTAATGCTCACAGGAATCTATGAAGGATGCCTTGTTGTCTAACTTGATCGATTTTGCAACTAAGAGAAGTTACAAACTTTCATGTCAAGAACCAAGCAAGCATACAGCAGAGCCAGAGCGAGGACTTCGAGGACTTCGACCCAGACCTGTCTGATTCTAAGGCCTGCAGGTGTTAAAATGCAGTTTTTTTATGATCCTGACTTTTGTCAGCAATTCTGGAGGCAAAGTAGGCTTTGTTCATATATCTTGTGCTTCCTTGAACAAAGTTAGTTAAAAACTGCTCCAGATGAGAGATGATATTGATTCTAATTTTAATACTTTTACGTAAATCAGAATGTCAACCTCCATGTTTATAATCTTCCCTCAACGCCAATCACATTCCCATTTTCCACAACCAAAAGTCTAAGCAATTTTTTTCCTTCTAGTTCCTATTTAATAGGGGTTCATTTACTTATTCACTCATTTATTTAACAACTATTTATGGTTCTTTCATTATATAGCAGACATTTTTTTAGGCCCTGGCAAAACATGAAGCTCTCATGGTTGTGAAGTTCATATCTGGGTGGGAGGGAGAGAAAAGAAACACATGCAGACATATATACAAACATAATGAAAAAGTAAGGTCAAATATTGATAAATACAATGAAGAAAAATAAGGTGGGGTAAGCACCTAGAAAATATTACTAACAACTAACTTATTTTGAAAATATGTTACTATTGCCACATACTAGTCTACACAGTACATTATAGAAATTATTTTATTCCACAAAAGTTTAGGTGGTAAATATTGTAGCTATGGTAGAATAAGGATGGTGGCAAATCACTAACCATTTCTCAAAACTGAGAGAGAGAGAGTTTAAATCCTCTCCTTTTGAGTCTGAGTTGGCTTTAGTGACTTGCCTGATGAATAAAAGGGGCATGAGTCTAGTCTTAAATTTGACTGTAACTTTTGTAACAGAGAGGGGTGATTCCCCAGAGTCCCTACAGCCCATGGTTCGGGGGATGGCGCAAGAAGATAATACAGCTTTTAAGGCACTTTGCATGTCTATGGCAGGCTGATAAGCTAGATAATAGCTGGGCCACCACCAGGGTGAAAGGGCAGATGGTATGACTTAAGATGCTTTTCATAACAATGACATACGGTGCTCCCTTGTCAGCATTTAAGATTAGGGGGAAGCCATGAGGAAAAGGGCCATCCAGTTTAAGAGAATGTAGAAGGGGCCATCCTGTTCCCATGAGGTCTGGTGTGAAAGAAGGTGCCCTGAGGGAGCAGCATGTGGGAGGAGCATGATGGAGAGGAGCATGATGGAGCAGTAGGCTGTAGCAGCCACGTCAGAAGAGGCAGCTGTGCAGTTTGTAGTCAGGATCGGGCCATGCGGCCTGGGCTAGTAGGAAAGCAGACATGCTGCTGCTTTGACCGTGCCCGCTCCAGCTGACTCTGAAGCCACCAAGGACTCTCTCTGGACTCTTGGGCCTTGGGATATATGGAGAGGACATTCTCTTAGGACTTGTACCTTTCTTGGACTTCACCATGATCCAGTGTAGCATGGCATGTGCTCTCCTGGACTATTATTATATGGAGGCTGAGGACAACATACCCTGATCCTGAAGGAGAGAGCTGACAGAGAAGGGATGGGGGACTACTGGGCTTGGTTTTGGTTTATAGACTTTTGGGGAGCAACTGAAGTGCTAGGTCTCATAGGAGAAGACAGCTCTGCAAAGAAGTAAGTGCTCCCAGCCACATTCCCACCCAAGGTTGCAATATTGTAAATAAAGACCTGTTTTATTCAATACTAATTGTTGGATAATACACCAAGGTGTCACATGAATGAGCCCCACTTTGCTTGGTAACACTTCTGCCTTGTTCTTTGGGAGCACTGAGCTGCCATGTGGGAAGTCAGACTCAGGCTTCTATATTGTGAGAAAGTGCAAGCCGCACAGAGAAGCCAGGTGTAACGGAACCCCAAGAGAGCTCCCGGTGTACATACAACCAACCTGTGAATGAACCATGTTAGATGGCCCGCCCCCTCACACTCCCAAAATGACTCCGACTCCTGCTGCTATCTGAACTGTAGCAGAAAGGTCAACTCCCAGTGAGAAGCACCCAAATGTGCCTGGTAGAAGGGCTCAGAATGAGCTGCCCCAAAATGTGCCACCTTGACATGTGAACTACTCTAAGCTAAAGTCAATCAAGGCCCAGTGGACTCAAGAACTTTTACCTTTCCCTTAACCACCGAAATAAATTTAGATAGAGGGCCTTGTCTCCAGAGGTAACTTCAAAATATGGGCTAGGTGTGGAGCCTGGCAGGACCTGTTTGTTCCAAGTCCTTCCTGTGTTCCATTTTCCATTGTCTCTGCATGGCATGGCCACCATTTGTTCTTCCTATCCTCCCAGGAATTGTCTTCCTTCCTTTTCCAGATCATTAACCCCTTCTTCCTTACCTAGGATGGCATATAACTAACCCTCTATTACCATCTGTTGGGAACCTCCCATGTCTTTGTGGGGCTCCCTATGCACTAGATAATCCATAGGCAAGTGAGAGACAATAATAACTAGTTGTTTTAATGCACTAAGTTCTGGGGTATTTTGTTATGCAGCAACGAGTAATTGGAATCATTACGATCTTTCTTTTATAGGCAACAAAACCAAGGGAATGAAGGGTTAAATAATTTGCTCACCAAATGGTATAGTCTGGATTCAAACCCTGGGAGACTGACCTCCAAGTGCTATTTTGAATTTCTACCCTACATAATCTAACCCTGGAGTGAGATCAGCATTCCCAGGGTGCCTCTGACTAAACTTGGCAGTTGCTGACTATTTTACATTTCATTTTCTCCATTGAATCACAGTGGTTAAAACGCAGGGCACACTGCCATTGGAATATGATTGCCCAGCCAGCCCACTTTTCAAAGGGACCTTGTTGTGTCCTTGGCCTGGAAGTATTATGTTGCCCATGACCTTCGGTGGATTAGAATCTTAAGAGCAATAAGAAGGATATAGAGGAGACTGACCTGGCTAATCTATAATCTTTTCATTGTGTTGTAAAATTATGAGAATTATTCAAGTGAAGTAGGAAATTGCATGGCATTTTGATTAAAGAAAAGGACGATAAAGTAATTTTGTGAAATTAAAGGGCCAATAATTATCACCAAATCACATTTCTTGGCATACAAATATGTTCCATCTCTTGTCTAACACACAGAACTGATATTCGTATGGAAAAGGAGTCACCGGATGCCTGGAGCAAGATAGCACTCACTGAGAAGTCTCTGAGCCAGATGTTCCTTCCTCAGCAAGGAAGGACAGATAAAAGTGCAAATGTGCCAAGCACGCCCATGTGTAATTCCACAGACATTTTCCCTGAGGGTATTGACAGTTTATTTTAGCTGTTTCCATCCTGAACACTTTGTATACACACCAGAGAACAGCTCATGATATAGCTCGAAGGAAAAAGAACTTTGTAGATGCAGCACAACACCCCCACCCACCCTCCCAGGGAAACTCCTGGTCCTCCTGAAACCTTCCTGTCAGACCATTACACAATCCAGCGACTTTTCCAAGCAGGAAATATGATGTTCCAAAGACAACTTGACCTCTTGCTTGAAACTGAGGGCGGGGAGTCGAGGTGAGAGAGACAAAAAAAGCCAGGTCTAAGTGTTCTTAATTCACAGACCCCCTCCCAAACACAAACAAGTTAATTTTGTTAAGAACGCACGATAACATTTCACTTAAGACAAAAATCCCAATCATGTATTCTCCTCTGGAGTGCTTCTTCGGCATCCTTGAGTTTTTAAAAGTTCAAGTGTCGCATAAAAAATCAACATGATTACAGACAGCGGTCCTTAAACAAGAATATCCTGTTTTGTTTCCTGCTTACTCACTGGGGTGGCTCATCTGAATCCTTGACAACCTCCAACTCTCAAGAAGAAAACATCAAGACCGCTTGCTGATCTTGGGTTTTACACACAGCTCCTCAGCAGTAGGGTTGCTGTCCCCAATGTGTAAGCTGACAATTGCCCTATTGTTTACTCTCCAGCCAGAAAAGCGACGCTGCTTTTCTTCACTGTGTATGGTCTCTCCATAATCCTACCAGTCATGTTCACTCAGCAGTAAGGCCAAATATACGTTTCCCAGGGGAGTTTCAAATACATGAGCCAAATTAGCATCTCTGTGGCTGGATGCAGTCGGCAACAGATTCAACAGCAATAAACATTTTAAAGCGTGCTCAGTATGAAACTGCCCAAGAACAATCTTGTTCCCGAGGTACAGAAAAGTTAGCAATAACTTTTGGGTAGTGAAATACACTGGTTGAGGGATAATACAACACCCCACACCTCTTGCCCTGTCTGCATTTCAGTCTGTGTAAAGGGAGGGGAAAAAAGCCCCAATTGTGTGCTGATGAATTAGAGAGCTTCATGGATGTTCAAGAAATACACATGCCACTACAAATTAACCATTAGCAGGGCAAGGTATTCATTCTTTCTGTCAGATGCTGTGGGAAGTATGCCTTATTAGCATTGAAGCCCAAAGAAGTAATATTATCCTACACAAAAAAAGAACAGGCAATCTCAGCTCTTGAAAAATCAATAGTGTGGTTCTTCCCGTCCCCATTTCAAATCCTAAAATTGAAAATCACCAAATGAAATCCTATTTCCTCTCAGCTTCCAGTTTGTCTCCGTGTTTACAGGGGACTGCGGTTTTGCATTTTAAATTAGTTCCATCATAACCCTGAAAGTGATCACAGGGCTGCTAATTCTGCCTCCAGTCTCCCTCCCTCCCTCCCTTTACAATTTGGAAGTAAATGGGATCCAAAGATTCTCTGGGGGCCACGTTTGGGGCCCTCGCTGCGACACAGCCTCTCTACTACTTTCCATTGGTTTCCTGGCAGGTTTCATGGGGATTTGTGGTGAGTGGCAGCTCTGGAATCACTTTTCATGCTGTCAGGCTGTGGTTGGGGTTAGTGGGGTTTCTTTGTTAGACTGGCCACTACTAGTCAATTCCCTGGAAAATATCTGGTTTTCTCTTTTTCTCTGAAAGTAAAAAAAAAAAAAAAAAAAAAAAAGCGGCTCTAGGCACCCCCCAACTTTACCTCCCAAACACAAACACTAAGCAAACATGACGTCCTTTGGAAATCCTTGGAGGGAGACAGAAAAGAGGGAGGGGCCCAGTTGCTCCCACCACCCCAATGTAATTTGAGGTCAGACTGTAAAAGATCTTGGGAAGGCCCCATTTCCCCAGCCTCTTCTGCTGACCTGCTGTTTTATGAAAGAATCAAGGATACATTTTACTACCCCTTTTTCATGTGAAAACAAAATCAAGTGAGCCAAACGTGTAAAGTGTGAATTTGGGGGAGCCACAGTGTTTTGTTTTGTTTTAGAATAAGCCTGGAAAAGAAGAAGGAAGTACCCAAATTAGTAAAACAAAATGAACCCTGAGGAGCGGGTTAAGGTGGAGCTGTCCTTGGACGGGGAGGGAGAGCTGGCATTTCCGGCACTTGGCTTAGGCCAGCGCTTAACCGAGTTTTGCATTTCATGTCTTAGCTGGGGCAGGGGTTGCCGGGAAGGGAACAACACCCACTTGCCAACATTTTAAGTGGCCAAGTAAGGCTATTACAAAAACACAACTGACATTGGCTTCTTACATCCTTTCTTTAAAGAAAGGACATGTTAACATCAGCGGGGGAATGGGTGGGAAGAGGAAAGGCACCTCCCAGAACTCAAGGCACCCTTAGCAAGAAAAAGGAGTCGGCCACTTCCACACCGACCTACCACAGGCGCCTTCAGGTACAGCCAGTTGCGGGACGTGCCGGACACCACCATACTGGGTCACGCTTGCACCAGCCGTTCCTTTGGAAGTCCAGTGCCAGCGACCCTGGCCCACTCTCCCCTAAGCTCTAACCGCAGAGGCAGGATGTCTCCAACCAGCCACACTGGCTCAAGCCCCTCTCCCAGACTCCATTGCTGACACTCCCCTTCCCCATTCCCATTCCTCTCCTCTTCCTTCTTTTGCTGTATTTCCCCCCCAAGGACTTGTTACAACTTGGCTAGATATGATCTGTTTCCTTATTACCTATCTCCTCCATGTCAATATAAAGCTCATGAAGTCATGGGCCTTGAATCATTTTTCACCTCCTTTCCTCCACTACCCAAAATATTGCCAGATGCTTGTGAGGTGTTCAGTCTATTTGTTTCGTTTATATGTGTATAATTTTATAGTCCTTATTGTTCTCATTTTATTGAGGTCAAGAAAAATGTGTGCAGACCCTGCACTGTCTCGTATATGGAAACCACTGTTGGAAGAAAGAGATGGAAGAGTCCCCAGTGGCACAGATTTGGGCGCAACTGAAGGGGGGCGGACACTTGGTGCATGCATTCTTAACTGCAACTGATTTTGACTAGCAGAATTCATATTTCCTAGGTCCTGCAGTAGGCTGGAATCGTGCCTGACCACTGATTTACAGGTAAGACAGATTCCTTAAACAGAGTGAGGCCGTACTTAACACCTTGCGCCTTCCTCTCCAAGTTAGGCTTGGCTTCTTAGTTTCTCTGGCTCTTCACACTTCTTGAATAGTATATTCAATTTTTTAAACAAGAAGAGAATACTTACATACTGTTAGAGTGCAAACATCTATTGAATTAAGAAAAATCATCATAGCCACCTCCAGGTGACTGCACAATGAACTGTTATCTCTCATAATTATTCACTGGGAAATACTGGAAACTGGGAAGTGTGGTTCCAAGAAGAAAGGGTCTTTTTATAAAGTTATTTTTGCAATGCATTATGTATAGCTCACAAATATAGATAGTAGGTTTCAAAAGCATAAATTCTAAATTTTTGTGCCATCTGGGGTTCTGGATAGGTGGTTCAAAATTTGTTTCCTGAAAAATATCACTTCTAGGCTTGGGGGGTTCATTTAGGTACATTCCCTCCTGCCACCACCCTCAAAATAGAGAATGAGCTCAAGTGTACCTAATGCAAATTTTGCAGAGATATTTTTGTTTTTAAATTTGAGTCCAATATCTGCTCTTCTGAGCACTTCTGAGTAGCAGTAACATAAATGAGATATGGCAATTAGTGAATAAAATGAGTTTAGAGTACATACAGGCATGCATGCATGCATGTGTGTGTGTGTGTGTGTGTGTGTGTGTGCGAGTATGTGTGTTTATGCTGTGTACATATATGATAGGGTCTACATATATTGGTTATTATATTAATAATGATAAAATCAATGGAAAGTGTACAAATATAGATCTTTTAAAGTTTCCTTCATTCTCCATTCTCTCTCTGCCTTTCTTGTTCTCATTCTTTTATGCTACGGAATGGAATAGGGCTGGGGAATTTAGAAAGCCTCTGCTGATTAATCCATCATATTTTGACAACTGAATTCCCAGAAATAGTATTAGGCTTTTGCACAAAGTGACGTTTTGACTGGAATCTTTCAAGTCCAAGCCCATGAAGTATTGAGAGAAGGATGGCCCCATATTGGGTCCTCAGATCCTGGCAGCTTCCAGGATTGTTATTAATTGCCCCTGCTATTAAATCAAGGAGTTAGATGTCCAACCAGCCAATTCTGTCATCTCAATACCATCTCAACCGTAATGTCAGAGGATGTTTTTTAAGAAGTAAAGATGGATATCAGGCAGTCAGGCAGGGAAGACTCTTAAGAGGAAGGATAAAAATGTTAAGTGGTTTAAAAAAATTTAAAGAGTTAGAGCCATCACCCACTCAATCAACTTATATTATGATTGTATACCATGAAGATTAAAAATAAACCCAAGGCCTAACTTTATATTTGATGAAAGTGGATTATGGCCCATGTAACTGGTGAAAATGCTCTTAAGTACTCATGTAGGACAAAAACCCTCCTGGCACTAAGAAGTCTCAGTTGGGCCTTCAGCTGCACTGTGGTTTATTGTGTGCTTTAAATCAGCTGTAAGACTACACTACATACCATTGTGTCTGTTAGAAAATCGTTATGGTGCAATTAAAAGCAATGTTGTTTCACAGTCAAACATGGAATGTTCCTCTGCCTGATGGCTGCATGTTTCCTTCACGCCTCTTGTGATTATCTTCACTTGAGATGTTCAAGAGGTACAGCTGTCAGAAGAAAGCTCAACAGGTGGCAGTTGCAGGTGATGCTTCATACTTGTGTTGGGTGTTCTCTGACACCCACGCACTGGACTTCCATAGGTTGTTGGCATGCAACTGACTTTTTTCAAGCAACATGGGTCTCAAAGTTTCAGTGACAAAATTAATCTTCCTCCAGAAATAAAGAGAAATGGAAGTGTCCTTAAGAAATAAAATGTGCAATATAACACTTCAGAGTATTGTCCTTCGAAACTTTTGAACTAACGTGTTATAGGTAAGAACGATTATAGAGAGAACCTGATACATTGGTAGGTAGATAAATCATTTTTTCTTCAGGAGTAGAGTGAGGGGAGATCAATCAGTCCTTTTATTATTGCAAAGCTCTTTAAAGGTTAGCTTTATGTTTTAAAAAAATGGCAATTTATTTGAGTGTTGGGCATACAATGCAATATGTAGATTATATATAAAAGAAATCCACACTTGAAACCTACATAATCTTATTAACCAATGTCATCCCAATTAATTTAATAAAAAATAAATAAAATAAAAATATAAATAATTGTCTAAAAATAGCAATTTAACCTTGGCTTCAATATTAACATGAATTATTGAATGACATAATCTGTGATAAATAAGTCAAAATGTTTTAAGAGATTAAGTGGTTTCTTTTAACATTTCAGGTAGCATTTGAACAGGAAACACTTAAGTATCTATCTTCATTATTTATAGAGTACATATATATGTGTGTAACATTGTGGGAATAAGAAAATAATAGGAAATTGATCAGCAAAGACCAATGAATGCCTCAACATGTTTGTAATTATGCTGGGTTTTTAAGTATTTGACATTAGAATTACAGATTCCTTATGACTGATTTGTGTTTCTTCTTCTCAAAACCTTTTGGGTTCTAGAGACTCAGTCTTGTCTAATGAACATTCTGAGCTGCCTGGATGTATCTGTTTTAACACAATGACAAGATAGTATTGAATAATAGGTATATGTCTTGCTTCTGTTTCTAGACAGTGACTCTGCATACCAGCCAGCCAGCTCAATTTACCTACCCTCCAGTGCTGCAAAAGCATATTCAGCTATTGCGAGTTTGACCTGAATATTAATACAAGTCTATAAAATTTTAAAAGCAGTTAACATGGGGATAACTACATCACAAAGGATTAACTTTATTTTTGTCAAAATTATTTATTTTTCATTTAGCAAAAGAATGCCCAGTAGCTCACATTTATATTTCTTCTAAAACATGACAGCCTGACATTTTCTGTTTGCTATTCATATCCCAAAAGAGGAAGTCACATGCTCTATATGTTTTTGATAATATATTAGCAAGTTGGTCTCAATGGTTGGTTTTTGAAAGATTTTTCAATGGATAAAACACATGGAATAAGAAGGTACAAGAAAGTGTCTATTTGGTAAACGCATAGCAGGGCAGAGGCCATAGGAAGCATGAAAAACTACATGATAGTTTTGAAGCAGATTATACAGAGCAAGATAATATTTGGGACAAAAAAATGTCATTTATTCTAAGAGCTTAATATGTGCCAGGCATTATGATAAGTACCTTACTTGTTTTATTTTCTTTCTGCATGTATGTGAGATTGGCACTATTACTCCCATTAGACTAATGAGAAAATGGTGGCACGAAGCTGATAAATAATTTGCTTAAGGTTACACAATAAGATGGTTTTTCAGATCCTTATAATTTCTTTCAAGAGTATATAATTGTTTTTTCTCTAAACAGTAGTATGACTGTGCATATAAGTTGCCCCAAAATATTCCCTATGGATGTAGGTGCTAATTGATAAAGCAATGAAAGATAGATTTCTTTTATAATAAAATGCATCATTATGGCTTTAAAATAATACAATTCCTATAAAAAAGAAGTTGAATAGATATAAAAATATGTGTTCTTTGGAAGGATTCAGGCATTTTTATACTAAGTAGAGTGTCAAGAAATGATCTTTTCTCAATATTTCATTTTTTAAAGATTGATATAAAGGTCATTACATAATTTTCTTTGATAGAAATTAAAAAAAAAAATTCTTCCTTTCATCTTTGAGTGAAACTAGCCTGTAAGTAAAACTAAGACACTTTAAGAGACCATCTTTCTGTTGTTTATAGATGGGGTACGTTCACAGCTGAGACAAATGTGGGAATGACATGGGAGGGCACATTTTCAAAGGGAGCCCACCATAAAAGTGAGAGGTAGACCATATTCTATTCAATTAAACTTTTATATTTCCTCCTCAAAGTTTGAAAGTGGCCACCCCAAAAGTCTGTCTTATACCAAAGAGAGATGACTAACTGAAAATCTAAAAGTGAATCTTTTTAGATGTTTTTTTTTTTTTTTTCTTTTTATTTCAAACCTATATATTCAAGGGAGATGAATGGAACATGTAGTTGGGAGGTTCTGTGGCTACCTCCAGTACCCCACCACAACACTGGCAGATGGTAGACACCATGATGACAACCCAAACACGTGGACAAAGTCAACCCACAGTGGAGCAAAGCGCCATAAAAGTACATGTAGCATGAGGATAAAGAAACACCACTGTATATGGTGATTGCTTGCAGTGGTGAATGTACTAATAACATAAAACTAAGTCAGGCAGGGAGTGGGACATTAAAGCTATAATTGCCATTTGAGATTATTCAGCTGCCCAACTCAAGTAGATGAGAAGGGTCTAATTTTTGTAATGGTCCTGGAGCTTTACTTTGTGGTCTCCATTATTGTCAGTTTTAGTTTTGAATCAGTCTGAGCATTACCTCTAGTTATGAGGTTCACATCCCTGTAAGTAAGAGGAGATCAATAGCAAAAGGAAACCAGCAAATTGTAGGCTTTGCAATAAATCTAAGGTATTAGATGGACATAATTTAAACAGTTATTTTTCTTCTCCCAAAGAATAAACATAATAGGAGAAAAATGAGGCCCTAAAGGGATTATGCATTCCTAAATGTTTTATAGCTGTGTTAAATGCAACACTGTGCTTTAGTTCCACCGCCGAATATTTGTGGATGATCATTTACTCACCAACTGAAAACCCAAAAGATGCTATTTGAAGTTTTTTGTGTGTGGTTTCAGCCATGGCCCTTCTGTCCATGTTTCACTGTATGATTGTAAAGAGCAGCTCTTGGCACATGAGAAGGCAGATGCTGATGATTTAGGCAGGGAAATGCACTGCAGTGCTTTTACTCAGCAGATAGTTAATGAACATAGTTCATCTTTCATAATCCTGAGTTCAAACAGAAGGAACTGCTATTAAGGTTGTAATAATATTGAGCTTCCCACCAGTGACCTAGGAGAGCTTCTTTGGTAGTTTTAGCTACTGGACCCATCTGGCCTTTCTCCCAAGCATGACAACTGAGGAGAGAAACAGTTTACTTCTCATCAATGGAGTCCTGGACAGAATGCATAATTATGCCAGATAAAGAGTTTCAAATCAAGCCTTGGCAGGTATGGCTCAGTGGATGGAGCCACTGTGAACCCAAGTGTTGCTGGTTTGATTCCCAGCCGGGGCACATAACCAGGTTGCAAGCCAGGTCTCCAGCCAGATCCATAGTTGGAGGCAGGTGAAAGGCAACCATACATTGATATTTCTCTCCCTCTCTCTCTAAAAATAATGAATAAAATCTTAAAAAAATAAAAGAGTCTCAAATAAAAACTCCTTGTGTTAATATTGTTCTGGAAAGTTGGAGGACAAACATATACTTTGTCTCATTATCAAAAGAATACTGAGAAAACTCAGAAAACATATGGAAAATCATGCTGAGCTGAAATCAGTAACAAGGAAGCAGTATAAATGACCCACAGACATGGACAACAGGTGGATTGAGTGTGGGAGAGAGGATGGGTTGGGTGGGACAGGGGAGAGCAATGGAGAAAAATAGGACAACTGTAATACAACAGGGATGAATTAATTAAAATAATAAAATTAAAGAAAATGAAAGGGCAATGTGAGGGAAAAATAAAAAGAGGGTCGAGGTGTCCCTGGTTTCAACCTAGAAGATAAACTCATTTTCTTATCATTTCTATTTGCTTATTAGTGTGGGAGTTTTTTTGTAAGGTGTTTACAAAGTCCCTTTTCTTCTAATTTTATTTTTTAATTAAAAAATTAATTTAATTTTAGAAGATAACTAGATAGATACAGACATAAAGATATGGATATTTAGACAGGCGGATAGATTGTTAGAAAAATAGATAAAGTGCTTAAAACTAAAAAAGCCTTTCAACACACTAAAGCATGAGAGAGAGACATTTAATGAGATTGAAATCTTTTGAGGAAGAATGATATGCAATATGCTGATGAGAATTATGGTATTAATGCTACCAAACATAATGCTTTAAATACATTTTAGTATCCAAAGCATTACCTAATTTAATAATCTGTTTTTATTTTGGCATTATTGGTAAGTAATTGAAAAGCAGATTATAGGCTAGGTTGCCTGGCTTTTATTTTGTTTTTCTTTTCTTGTCCGGGCAAAACTCTAACATCTGTAAATTGGAATTTATGAGAAATGGAGAGGATTATGAATTTTTATTACAATTACAGGCCTACCAGGAAACAACATGCCTGTCATGACCATATCTAATCCCTTGACTGCTTATGGCAGACCAAGAATATTTTCCTTTTGTAACAGAGTATTCCTAAAAGACAGTAAAAGCAGTTAAACCTTCCCTGGAAGACCTTTTCACTGTGAGACACAGTTTAGTGATGTCTTCTCTGTGAGATTAGATGGACTAACACTACTGTATGGCTCCTCTCTACCCCACCGCAGCAATTTTTATTAATAAATCCAGGGCCAGCCCTTTCCTCAAGAGGTTTTCCTATTTGAACATTGTTTTTTCAAGCTCTGCCCATGGTTCAAAAGCATTCGTATTTACCTCTATGCTTCATTTGAACATACAGTCCTGGAGATACTTGTGCATTTATCAAAGTTTGATGGTGTTTAGTATTTTGGATTTGTCATTTGGCAAGTAAATAGATAATTTGCATAACATCTATAATTATGCGATTATGACATTTAAAAAAATAAAGAAGCTTCTCTGTATGAGATTGCTGAAAAGGAAACACTCAAGAGGGTAATTGTGCTTCAGCTTACACTTTACCGTTTAAAGTTGTCATCCACTTTTGAGGCCGAGTTCCACTACTTAGTTTGCTGCTGGTCCAGTGCATGGGCCTCTTGGATTCTCAGCCTCTTCATCATTTGTGGAGAAAAGCTTTCAATTTTTTATTTCCTTGTAGCATCTAACAGAACTCCACTTGGGGGAATGGATATATTCATGTAGGGAATTGGGTCAAAGTTATCATGGTTTTACTTAAAAAGCAATGATCAAAGTATATTTTCTATTTTAACTTGGAACTGTTTAGGTGAGTTGCCACAAAGGGGAAAGGTGGTATAAATGTATCAATCTCAAACAAGTGAGAAAGTTTGATTTGTAATCCTACCCAAATTCATTCTTTCAGCCTGAATACAGACAGGTATTTTATGGGATTTTTATTTCCCGATTTGCTCAATTCCAAGATTTATAGTAGTTCTAATTTGAACCATGACAGAAATGCCACCACAGAAACAGTGGGAGTTTTCTCCACAAAATTTTATTATAATTGTTTCCAGGCCCCAGGGCATGTAATCAGGTGGAAGAAAAAAAATGTTTTAAACAGGTTTTCAAACTTATTTAGACTTTTAAACTTTCAAAATAAAAATCTACTTCTCTTGTTTGTTTGTTTTTAGAGGGCGAGATATTCTGGTTTATTGTATTTTGATTAGCTCTAGTATATTTGTTGGAGAGCTATTGTTGGAAATTGTGTTTTCACAAACAGCTAGAATAGATTTCAGTCTTAGTGAGCTGGACTACTCACGGTGAATGTGGTTAGAAAATTTGGTGAAACTGAACATTTCATAATTGTCTATTACTATTAACTATTTCCTAAAACAGTTGATAGTAATAAAAGAATAAAAGTCAATGTGAAGTTGAATTGCAAAGAAAATGTCTAAATGGTGCCACATTTGAATGGAGGTAGCTTTTAGGATTAATATCAACCAAAGTCTCTTAATATAGTTTAGGGACTATTGACTTGTATTAAAAAATCATCAGATCACACAATGACAATATTCAAATTATGAAAGTTTAGAAATATATTAAATCTGTTTAAAAGCAACTTTAGAAGCAAGGATACCATGTCTTGAACTCAAAGTATGAACTAATAAACCAACATTTCTGTGGGAGAATGGCAGACTCTAATAAAACAAGTAGTAGCTTGTCACAGATTTTCCGTCTACCCTGACCTTAACTAATGTCACTGTGTTCATAACCACATGACATGATGCCACATTAATGAAGGACTTGCAGAGAGAAATAATCCACTCAAAAAGGTTAAAGATGTTATTGACATAAAGAGGAAAATAGATCTCACTTCTCTTATTACTGTTTTAAAGTCACAGGAAAAACTTATATTGGGACCTAAAAGAATATTTTAGGAGAAAATTAGAAAAGAAAACACTTTAAAGAAAAGCACTTAGTAGAAACTTCTGAAAAATGTTTTGTAAAATGATAGTCAAAGTGAATGTCCCCAAATCAGTGATTTTCATCACCAATTTAGAATCAAATATGGCAATTAAAGTATTTTTCTTATCATCAAAATGTGAGTTTAAAACATCATATTTAATATTCCTCATTTATAGTCTCACCCCCTTTACAGGGTCAATAAAGCACTGCAGTATTCCTCCCAGTTCACAACAGGCTCTGTTTTAATTATAAAATATAATTCAGAAAAATTTAAATTGTCTTTTACAGGAGAAACTAGTGAGGAAGTAAAAGATGTTTTCTGTACCTTGAATAAAGAATGACCTGAAAAGAAACGTCTCTTTAATTATCAGGGTAGTGACTCTTAGTGCCTGTCCTGGGGATGACTTGCCTGAGAATCACCTGGGAAATTGGTGGGAAAGGCTCCTGGGCCCTGGGCCAGGTTTACTGAGCCTGATTCTAGGAGGATGAAGTCCAGAACCTGCTTTACTACATCCGTGGTCACAGACGCTTCTTAAGTATGAACAACCTTTAGAATCACTCTATTAAAAGCAAATGTTTAGCATTATGATTATTTAGAATCACTGGCTAAATCAAAGTAAACCAGTGGGATTAACTCTGAAACCCTTGTAGAATAAAGAGAAGTTGAATATTTCTGTCATATTCTGCATTTGGTAGATTATCTTGCACATGGTAGGCACTCAACCAATATATGTAAAGTAAATGTATATGCAGTATTTTATTTATTACGCAAAAACAAATATTTGGATACAAAATATACATATTAGAATAGAGAATCACAATGGAATTTTCAAAGTTAATTATTTGCTCTACTACATGTATGCGGTACTATTTGGAACAGAAAATAAAGAAATAATTTAATACCTTTTTTAAGCAGTAAGGTGGTTTTGAGTAAGCACAGGATAGTTCCTGTATTTAGGTATAAAATTATTACACTTGAAAAAATCAAGAACATGAATGTTCTACCCTTATATATATTTGCTGAAAGTAAGATTACTTCTATTTTGGCAATGAGGAAAATGGGAAACTTGCTAGTATTCACTCATTCATTCAGCAAATACATATTGACTGCCTATTTTGTTCATAGTTAAATAAAAGAATCCCTGGTCATGAAAAGTTCAAAGCTCAAAATACTGAGGGAAAAAAAAAAAAAAAAAGGCTAATTTACATTACAAAGGGATAAGGGTAAATCTAGGTCTATAAACATCTTGTGTTGTATTTTATGGCTGATCAGTAATGTATCAGGGACTACACTTTTCTTCCTTAAACCTCTGTCATGAGTCTGCTTGGAGACCACATACTTTAACTTTAACAGGTAAATATGTACTTGAAGGTGAAGGTCAAGGACTAGCTGCAGGAATGCTGCCTCCATTGGTATTTCAGTGCTAGCCCAGGAAAAAAAAAAATTCTTTTTATCACAGATGGTTACACACTGAAGTCAGATGCTCTGATTTGGGTCATGCTCATTGGGAGTATTTGTGAGCAAAAGGCATTATTAGCATTTACATAAAATTCTGTCTCTGTTGAAGGGAGCTGTCATAAGCTTAATAAACATGTATTCAAGTGTTTACAGACCATCATTGAGAGTAGTAGTTTTTCCCTTTCCTCCCCGCCCCCCCCCCACGCTTCTTTGTTAGGGACACCTCCTTCCTCACTATTGTTAAACTGGGTGTGTCTACATCCTGCTTCTTTTGTAATACTCTGTTTAACCTCTTTAATGGTTTTAATTAATGGAGTTACTCCTGACTACTCAGGCCACTATTGCATAATTTTAACCAGGAGATTATATACACATGGACCCTGGTGCCTCTTAAGAATGAGACAGGTAGATGAAGGTATTTGGCAATAACTGAGATCGCTTAGTCATTAAACATTCTTCCCTGTGCTACTAATGTTTGTAATGGCCTTCTAATTGCACCATTATAAACAAAGACAAATGTGGATGGGACTATGTAAAAAGTATCAATCTTGGCTTTTCTGGTTGCAATTTCTACTTCTGGTACAATTGAGATCAAGATAGAAAGCTGTATCTGGTGCCTTTGGCTGACAAGCTTCTAATGTTCAGGGGGCATTTTCTGAAAGGTGGTCTTCCTTTAAAAATTTTTGTTTTCAGTTGGTAGCATTGTTTAGTCTGGGAGAGATCACAGAGCCGCAGGTGCTTGATGAATAACCAGATAGGAAATGGAAAATGATCCAACTTCTTCCTGGACCCAATGAGTCAAGTAGGAATGACTGGAGATTTGACACAGCGAGGAGAGCGGAACAATTTAAAACTGTAAAACCGTCTTGTACAGTTAGACAAATGACAATTCCTTATATAACCCTTTCTTGAAGACACGAAGCCTGTTTTCTGGAGCTTTTTCTGCCACCATAATACAGCCAGTCTGTGATTAAATTCAGCAGCTGTTTAACTGTGCCAGAAATCCTTCCAAAATTTCAAAATGTTTCCTTCAAACGAAATAATATCCTTCAAAAAGCACGTCCCTCACTCCTTCACCACTGACACAGAGAGAAGAACGCCGCCTGCTGAGGGAAGGCCTCAGCCTTCACAGCACCCGATGGGTCTCCCAGGCTCCCTTCCACCCACCAGAAGGAGTGCAGCCTGTGTCCCTCAGCAAGCGGTATTATAGTGTTCTGAGGTGGTCTGATGTCAGCGTGCTCATATCACGCTCTTTAATTTGAGCAAAACACATGAATTTTAGTCAGTTTTTAAACCAACCAGGTTTCTCTTATTCACTAGAATGAAAACAAAAAATATCACATTTATTACCTTAAAGGTGCCAAGCAGTGCCATTTTATGACTGTGGGGAGCTAGAAGTCATTTCTGAACTCTTTTGGCCAGGGTGCTGTGCGGAGGATCTGACCTATCCAGGCCTGTAAGTGTCTTCTGGGGTGCTCCACGCAGGCTGGGTTTATTGTCTCCAGGAGCTGAAGGGGCTCTTTCCACCCTGAACCTAGAGAAAGAAAGGTGAAGTATGCTTAAGAAGCATCTCAGGAGATTGGCAGGAATAAGAGGCAGCACAGGGCAAGGGAGACGTACAGAATATTTTGATCACCCACAAACATTTTCCAACTCATAATTTTTAATTTATTTTAAAAGAGTATGTTGGTAGCCTTTAAAAGTTGTGATGACTTCTGTATATGAACCAACCGGTTGGTTTCCTGGCCACTTTCACAAACGACTTACATGTAGTAGCTATGTGACTGATTAATCAAAATTAAAACAAGAATAAAATGCAGCTCTTGCATATTTTCTGACTTATGAGACCAAATGATGGCAAGAGTCCATTCACCCTTCCTGCCTTTGGGAAGCAACCAACAACAATGTGAATTTATGTGTTCTTTCCCTGACTCAAATTTCTAGTAGTTTAACATTATGTAAGCTGGGGACTACCACTACGATCAATGAAAATAAACTCACACAAACCACATTTTGCCCCAATGTTATTTGTTTGGAGATTTTGACTGGTGGGTGTGTATAGTCATAAACACTCGAGACAAAAGACATAGTAACAGAGAAACAAGATATTTAAGCAAGAGTCAGAAAACATATAACCCTGTAGTGCCTTGCAAATGGTAGACTCCTTTTTAATATCTGAAGAAATAATGAAGGGATAGATTAGATCACTGTGGAAAATAATTTATCAACATCAAAAACAAGAAGGAGTCTGAGAGTGTAAAAAAAATCCAGTACATTATTTTTCTTGACAAAAATCAGGGACCTACTGACTTCAAAAGCCAATCTTGACTTGCCTTCGTAGTTTTAAGCTTTGACTAACAATTGTCCAAGGCGATTCTAAAAAAAAAAAAAGGATAATTTTTCTCCGGTTGTGAATAAACCCAAATCTCTTAGGGAGAAATGTCTTTCTAGTTATTACATTTGTAACAGAATATCCCTTATGGTAGCCTGCAGTTTCCATGTCCTTTTTTTTTTTTAAGGTAAAATGAATTTTTTACAATGTTGAGGAATGAGGAAAACGTTCTTTTTTCTTGTTTTGCCAGGTAGATTTATATAGCTTGACACTTGGAGTGGTGTAATATTTAAATATTGAAAATATTATGTTGTCTGTTCCTTGTTAGGACCAGGATGATATATCTGTTCTGAACAAGAAGATTCATAACTTGGCAACAGGTTTAGGGTTTCATGCTGCTTCACTGCTAAGTCTACGAGGGGTAACAGAGGCCAAATCTTGAAGTAGCACCTGCCAGACAAATGGTGGAGGGAAGCAGAGGATTCAGCCAGATAGCTTGGGACTGCAATGCAGCTCCTCTAGCCAAAAGGAATCAAGATGTCTGACTTACAGGAGTGAAACCACACTCAAAATCTTTGATATAAACATGACACAAGAAAAAAAAGCAGAGAAAATATCCAAAAGCAACTTTGTCACTAACTTGATGAGTCATCCTTAATGGCTATTAAAGGAAAACAATGGAAGAAAGAAAGGTATTTAAAGATAAGGTAGAATAATAAGGTAGGAAAATATGTCAGCTTAAAAAAAAAAAGTCTCTTATTTTAGAACTATGTCCAAGAAGCTGTGTTTATTTAAAACTGGCACAGACATTAGACTCATTTAATGTTTCCTATATGTATATGTCACTTATTATTTTGTATTTCTGTTCATCCATCTACATATCCATCCTTCATCCTTCATCTAATCACCCATCATCTATCCCAACAAAGTATTTATATACATTTTATTTATAGTATTTATACCTTTTATTATTTTATCCATTCATAAACCAAACCTGTTTTGGGTGTCTGCTAAATAACAAACACTTACTAGTGATATACAGACACACAAGATGGTGTCCCTTTCCTCAAGGAGCTTAGAGTTCAGTTGGAAAGTTAAGAATATCAATATTCCATGGTGTGCTAAATGCTATAGTGGCATGACCTTATGAGGATAGCATGGCTTGTAGATCAAACTGGTGGATCCAGAAATGCTAAAATTAAAGTTAAATTTTTAAAGGTAGAAAGAATGAGGTAAATAGTAGAAGAAAGATTACTTCTAGACAAAAGGCATGGTCATACGTAAAACATGTTTGGTAATTATGAACTCCTTTAGTGTTTTTCTTGTCTGGGAAGCTATTTATCTGCCCTTTGATTCTAAGTTATAGCTTTGCTGGGTAGAGCATTCTTGGCAGTAGGCTCACTGCTTTTCATGGCTTAGAATATTTCTTGCCAATCCCTTCTTGCCTGCAAAGTTTCTTTTGAGAGATCAGCTGACAGCCTTATGGGAACGCCCTTGTAGGCAATTACCTGCTTTTCTCTTGCTGCTTTTTAGATTCTCTTTAACTTTAACCTTCGGAATTTTAATTACGATGTGTCTTGAAGTGGGCTTATTTATATCCCTGTTGTTTGGGACTCTCTGTGCTTCCTGGACTTGCATGTTTATTTCCATCACCAGATTAAAAAATCTTTTATTATTATTTTTTTCAAATAGATTTCCAGTTACTTGTTCTTGCTATTCTCCTTTTGGAACCTGTATGATGCAAATGTTGGAACACTTGCAGTTGTCCAGAGGTTGCTTATACTATCCTCATATTTTGGATTTTTTTTCTTCTTGTTGGTTATGTTTTTCTTCTAAATGTTCCAAATCATTTATTTGATCCTTAGCTTCATCCACTCTAGTGTTGATTCCCTGTAAATTGTTCTTTATTTCAATTAGTGTATCCTTTGTTTCTAATTGGATCTTTTTTATGCTGTTGAGGTCCTCACTAAGTTTCTAGAGCAATCTTATAACCAGTGTTTTGAACTCTGCATCTGATAGATTGCTTGTCTCCATTTTGTTTAGACCTTTTTTTCTGGAGGTTTGATCTGTTCTTTCATTTGGGCCATGTTTTTATGTTTCCCCATTTTGGCAGCCTCCCTGTGTTTGTTCCTGTGTAGGCAGAGCTGCTACGACTCCCTGTCTTGGCAGCTTGGTCTAATGTAGTAGGTGTCCTATAGGGTCCAGTGGTACAGTCTTCCCTATCACCCAAGCTGGGTACTCAATGTGCACCCTTCATGTGGACTGAGTACACCCTCCTCTTGTAGTTGAGCTTTGAATGCTGTTGGCAGGTGAATGGGAGGGATTTACCCAGAACAGTCAGCTGTAAGGATTGGCTGTGACCCCTACCCACCAACCTTTGCCTTCCATGTTGGATAAGCTGTGCAGGGGCAGGGTGGTGGTGCTCTGATGTGGTCTGTTGCTGTCCACAGGGTGTGCACGCTTTGGGGTTTCCCAGGTGGTGCAGGCCAAGGCCAGCTCCCACCTGTGTTTTGCCCAGAGCCACCATGCCTGAGTTATAAAGCAATCTGAGATGCCGCTGCTTGTGTTGGGCTTGGAACATTTCAGAAGCCAAGCTGTGAATCTAGGTGGCTGCTGCTGCTAATGTCAAACCTGGGGCCACTTAGCAAGAGGTATGGGGGCTGGGTGCTCACTGAGGCAGCTGTTGCTTATTTGATAGGATTGAGGAAGTTGTGAAGCATGAGCCAAGCCAGACATTTATATGGAAAAGCATCTTGGTGGGAGTTGGGTGGGATGGCATCTCTGGTGATCTCCAGGAGAGGTCAAACAGAATTAGCCAAGTTGATGGAATCTTTGACATGGCACCAGCCTGCTGGATCTGTGAAGGGAAGGTTTGGAACAGGGACAATGGCATCTGTATAGGAGAAACCTGTCTTTCAGCTCATAAGGCTGTTTCTCCTCTTATGCCATTGGTGCCTTTTAAGATGCTACTTCAGTGCTGGAGTTCAGAGGGAGTGAGCCTGAATAAGTCTGTGTGTGGATTCTTTAAGGGGAATTATTTGGGACTCTTGCAGTTTCTCTCATCAATTCAACCCCCACTGGTTTTTGCAGCCAGTTTGTGGGGACTTACCTTCCTGGCCCTGGAAGCCAGGACCAGGGGCATATTGTGGGGCTGGGACTCCTCACTCCTGAGATATCCTTCCCAAAATTTTATCCACTACATATGGATGTGGGACAAGACCATTCTCATCTCCACTGCTCCTACCAGCCTGGAGGAATGTGGTTTCTGTAATTTAGTAGTTTTCAGACTTCCATTCAACTCCATTTCGGAAAGTTCTGAATAATGGTTATTCTATATTTCAATTGTAATTTTGTTGTGGTTATGTGAAGAGGTGAACAGTGGTTACCTATTGCTGTCATCTTGATTGTGTCAAAACATGTTTTTAATAATGGGTATTCATTTATATTCACAACATAAACATTAAGAAAATTATATTCCTACATACACAATAGTAGGATGATTCAATTATGACCTGAAGAGGCAGTAGAGCTTAGTGGTTATTACATGTACTGGCTCTAAAACAAGACTTCCTGGAAATTAATATCTCTGACTTAATTTTCCTTCTTCACTTGAGAACATTATATCTCTTAGAATATGCATTAAAGTAATTTATATAGTTACATATATCTGACATGAATTTAAACACTTACATATATCTAACATATAACAATATATGCTAGACAGAATAATATTGTTTCTTTGTTAATATTAATTTATTTATAATGATGATGATAGGTTAAAGGGATGTTTGAGAGCTATCACAAGCTGAGACTGACTGCGTTCAAAAGCTGTAGAAATTTCCCCCTTTCTAAGTTAAAAGCTGCTTTTAGCAAGAGAGAGAAAGCAAAAGAGCTTCATGTACATGCCGTAAGTTCAAATTTGGTCTCTGCTACCTACCTGCCACCTCTGAGGCCTTGGCAAAGTTGCTTAATGTTTGAGCCTCTGTTTCCTATCCCACATGGGGATGCTAGTGACACAAATATCTCCTAATGGGGCTTCTGTGAAGATGAAATGGGAGGACACGTATATATGAGGTTAGTATCACCCAAAGATTTGTTTCATCATTCATCCCCAATCCCACCCTTTAAAATGCTTAGAAAGTACATAATGACTAATTTAAGGAATGTGAAAAATATCTGTCCCAAAATACTTCCTATAGTTTGAGCGATCACTGTGAATATTCTCATCTGCATTCACTAACTCTGGAAAACACTCTTGAATGTTACTGCTGACTTTGATAGGCTGCCTTTGCATGTTTACCAGAACTTGCTCTGGGTTGCAACTATTCATAGAATGCCTTTGAATAATATGATATGATAGGTTGAATTTGAAATACCCTTCCAATTATTTCAGAGGCAGAATAACAGCAACTAAAATGACCAAAATGGTCATCTAAAGAATGAAATAAGCATGGACATTTTCTAATAAAATCCATCTATCTTTTCTTTTGTTCTTAGAATAACCCAAAAGGAGATAATATAATGCCATTTCACTAAACAAACATTAAACATGCTGACATAAAGTAAACTTACTGTAGATAGATAATATATACTTTAAAAGACCACTAATCTCAGATGAACTACAAATACAAACTGGCTTTAAAAATCCCAAATTATAGGAAGACAGATATTGCACTGTCTCTTTCCTGGAATTATTTTTAATTGCAAATACACACACACACACACACACACACACACACACACACACACACATATATATATATATATATATATATATATATATATATATATGGCTGAAAACCCAGCCTCTCTAAGCAGTATAGACAGACTATCTTGGAATAAATTCAGCATATCATCATGTTGCTAATATTATTAAAATCTTTGGTCTCTCAAAGATTTTTTCCTTTTTTTTTTTGCCTTTTCCCCACATACCAATTACTTAATACTGTTACATCTGAGGTCAGGGCCCCTTGCTCTGCCTGAAGGAGTATGGAAGTTGCAGGCTGGCATAGCTCCTATTTTATTAAAATTTTTTTTTCTTGCCTGCAACCTGATTTCTTCTGGGTGTGACCTAATTCCTTTGGTGCCTGGGGCTTGGAGGCCTATGCTAATCTGCATCCTGAACTTGTGGAGGGAAAATTAGACAATGGAAAGAATGGTATGGGGGTGAGAGTGATCTTCCGAATCAAAATAAGCATTTAGAAAGCAGGACATTTTTTGCTTTATCCCATCCTTTAAAGAGGAGCCCGAATTCAATGCATGGCCTCCAATACAAATGACCCCTGGGCTCTCTTACTCTTGTTTATTATTATTTTTAACCTGGCTAGTAAAACATTTTATGGTGAGGACCAAAAAAGGCCATGGTGGAAGGCTAAGTAATCGTTAGCATTGTCCAATGAATTCCATTAAAAAAAAAACACCTGTTTATGAAAAATAAGTCATTCATATTCTAGAAAGCCATAATGAAGAAACTGCTTGTGCTGCCTTTGATGCAGGGACTGTGCAACAGTCTCAGATTTGTTATGAAGCTTTGGAACGTGCTGACTTGAGAGCTTTTTAGACCTGTTCACTAATGGGTTGTTCTTCTGGGTCTGTTCCAAGTTTCTCTTTCCCTTTGGGAAGTAGTTTCTTCTTACTGCTCAAATATTCATTCAACATCTTGTAGTCGTTAATATACCAAAGGCAGGGGGTAGAAGGGGCATATTTTCAAAGTGCCTCCGCTCACTTGATTTTGGAGTACAGTGAATCCTGGAGAAGTGGAAGGTGAAATTTATTCTCCGTAACAAATCACAGGTTTCTTTCTTTGAGATGCTGTGATTTTGTTTGCATGGATTAACCAAAAAAGTGGGGTGAGCATCCACTTGTGATTTGATCAATGATGATTCTATACCTGCTCCCCTCAGAAGAGATGCACTTTATGTAAAGTGAGAAAATGATCAGTAACAATGATTGTTTTCAATACAGGATACCTTGGTTCAGGGATATTTTCACTTCACAGATGTTTAGTCACTTGGCGCTCAGCCTCCAAACTTGTTATTCATTTGGCATCTGAATTCCTGTTTTATAGCCCTGTGACTATCTAATATGCCACAAATAGAAACAATCTTCTGAGCAATAATACCTTGGGCCTAGCCTCGCTGCCTAGCCTGCTCCAGTTGAAAATACTTTTTTGGTGTCGGTTGTTTAAAATATTTAGAGTTGCTGTTCAATATAAATGGGTGTGCTTTTTGTGTTCATCTCCACAGTGGTGGGTGTCTTCTCTTTTTATTTGAACTTGTATTTTAGTAGTGGATAAATGGTGAATAGGAGAATGACCCTACCTTGATACTGAGGAGGGAAAAAAAAGAAAAAGAAATAGAAAGAATAGGAGTTTGGGATAACAAACAAACAAACAAAAAAACCTCACAACTAACCTCGAAAAACTAACATAGTCAATAATAACTAGGACTAGGACATTAGAGAATATTAGTTCAAGTCATTAGGAATGACACTTTGTGTGTGGGTGCATGTGTGCATAAGATCTCAAATTATGCATTAGAGTTTTCCTTTGGCAGAACTATCTTAAACAACCTCTTAGTTGGTAAGTTATATTGTTCAATTTTGAAATACATTATAGTTTGAGCACTGGGCAGGTAAGAGATTAATTTGCCTTTGTAAAATTGCACACCCTTGGGGGCGGTTGTATTTCATGCACAGGTGTACAGGAATTTTTTTTTTTTTTTTAGCAGCAGGGCTATGGAGCTCACATTTTTTAATGCCTTCTACTCTTTTTTTAAGCACAAGTCTAAGCACATGAATAATATTGTAGATTTCCAATTTTAAACTCATCTTTTGGCTTAATGTTATAATTTATGTGGCTCATAAACCAACATTGGCTGTAAACTCTCTCTCTCTCTCCATATATATATATATATATATACATATATATATGTATATATATATATATGTGTGTGTGTGTGTATGTGTACACATACATACATGTGCACATGTAAATTCTTTCCTCAAACAAGAATTTTTATTATCAAGTAAAGGAATAATTTATTTCCACTTTAATTAATACCTATGACCTATTTCATAAAAGATGCTACCTATTACTCTGGAGTAAGAAGAAAAAAAATGAGCATTGTCACACAGTACATCTAGGAGAGATTGCCTATTTTGTTGCTCTATTCTTGCAAAATGGTGAAAAATTATAATAAATATTGATTAGACTGGTTATGTATAAGGGTTACCCTGTCAAAATTCCCTGGCATACAATTTTATTTTTAGAAACTTCTGATGAGCAGTGTGTGAAGCTGAAATGGAATGCTTATAATAATGATCATGGCAATTATAAACACAATAGATGTACATCAGACCCAATGAGATCTAAATTCTTGATAAAAGGAAGACTGGGTCTCCTCCTTTTTCTTGTGTGTGTCTTGTCTAACAGCCTGGTTGTCTATAACTAATAGACAAAAATGTAAAGATGTGATTGTGTAATACTGTATAATATATAGTGAAACAGAAACCAAATTGCTCTTCTAACCCCTTTCTCGGATGATCTTAGCAGCCTTTCTTAATTTTGCTCCCATCTCACAGATAGAAAACTGTGCTCCCGCAACCCTCTGGCTCTTTCCCCTCCCTTCTTTTCTCCTTCCTGCTGTTTCATTACATTTTCTTATGTGCATACCATCAAGTCCTCTTGGACACACAGTAAGATGTGCCAGACTATGTTTCTTGGCTTTAATGGTGAGTTAGCTTTCCAGAATACACATGCTGCTTTATACATGCTTTTATTACTGACATCATGAGAATGCATCTTTCCTACGTTTACAGTTGGGTGTTCACCCTTAAATAAAAGCAATGAGATCAGGTTGTTTGAATCTTTGAGAAGAGAATAAAAACAGCTGTTATCTGCTTGAGCCATTTCATTTTCTTTCAGGACCTGAATGGTAATGATGTGTAGCAGTGAGCAGTATCCGGCTCTCATTATAAACCATACGTCAGAGCCTCTTTCAAGTTGGAATTGGGTCTCTCTGTTCCCGAGTTCCACCAGGATCATTGCAAACCTCACTTCTCACAGGTGGGGGTGTTTGCAGGAAGGGGTGATGGAAAGGAGGAAACATCTTTGCTTGTTTGTCACTAACCTCCTTGGACCCCAGAGGCTGGTTTTCATTGGCCACGAGGGTTTGAAAGTCAAACCAAGCCCTTGCTGAAATCTCTCTCACCAGGGACAGTTTACAAATATCCCCACATGTCAAGCAAATGAACAATAGGGTGGTCCTTATTAATCAAAGGCCTTCTAAAGCAAGTACAGATGGTGGCAATGAACTTCTCTTCCATGAAGATTTCTTGAAACGGGGAAAAATCTCACAAAGGTGCACATTTCTTCTGGCAACACCAGACAGGGAATGAGGAGCTTAAACCAAATGTAACCAAACAAAAGACTACAAAACAATAACAAATACATACACTTAAAAAAATCAAACAAACAAACAGTGTTCTCAGTGATCCAAACCGGAAGGCTGATGTAGTTTATTTCCATTCAACACTCCCTCACAAACTGTTCCTGAAGATTCTGTGGCATTTGCCCAGAGACTGACAAGCTTAAATTGGCTTTAACCTCCAGAGTCCCTCTGATAGCACAGATGTTGCTGATTGGGGAGCAGCTGAGTTCTGCTTTCCCCAAAGCCAGTGGTTTGCGGCCTCTGGTGGCATCTACCACGGAGAGCATCACTCCTCTCAGACAACAATGTCGTTTGTTCGTTTTAATTAACAGAAGAAAATAGGAATGGCTGAAGTTGCACTGTAGTCAAGACTTGAGAGTGAGTTGAGTCAGAGAGGCAATTCTGTTGAACAGCCCAGAGGCTGGACGCGGGTGCTTTCTTTCTTCCACCCAAGCTATAATACCCTATTACCCAAGCCTCTAGGGTAGCAGGACACTGGGTTGGGGAATCTCCTAGTAATAAAGAGTCCTGGGGACTTTGTATAACCAGCAGTTACTATTTAGGAAGAGTATATTTCAGGTGTTTTAGCAAAATTGGTTCCACTCAAGATTGATGTTGTTATAGTCCTCTTATAGTCCCTTCAAGGTGAGGGATCAAAAGATGCTAAGATGTCACTCAGTTCATGCCTTATCTCAAGACAGTGTTAAACCTAAATTGTATTTGAAAGGTGAAAATTCTATTGTGAAGCCCTTAACACAGAAGGTCTGTGATTTCCACTGATTTAAGAAAAAAAAAAAATCCATGATGTAAAAATGAACAGGGGCCATTTCTCTCTCTAGCCTAAATCCTTTATTCTGCAGCGAAGAGTGTACTTCCTTTTGGTCTATTCTCAGTAAAACAGAGCAATGTTCAGAATTTTTTAATGTATGAGTAAAGATTTTTAAAAGTCTCATCTCCAACTTTTAAAAGATAATTACAGTCGAGATGGGCAATTTTTCAACTAATAGATTAAATATGTATCTGAAACCTCAGATTAATTATAATCTTTTCAAGAGGACTAAAATTTTATAACTTTTCATGAGGAGATAACATTTTGTTGGATTTTAAAAGGAAATGAAATAAAAGTATTATCTAAAAGACTGATTCCCTTACATGCCATAGCCATGATTCCACAATGACTATTTTTTGGATGGGGGAAGAGAAGATTACCCAACTAAATTTTGACTTATTCGAAAGTTGCAAAAATCTTATGATAACAGCCTCTATTATTATTTTGAGAATGTGAGAGATTATTTAAAGTATGACACAATATAATTTGGCACCTCAAATAGTTCCTTGAATTTATGGAAGCGATTGGAATATATCTTATCTAAAATAGATAATCAGTTCTAAGTTAACACAGAACTGTTGGCAATTGCAAGAACAATAACAACAAAAATGACTTAATTCTCCCAATTTTTTCATGGTGTTGAGGTGATAGTAGCTCAGTGAAATTTAGTTTTGAGCATGCTCTTCCTCACAGACTGAGCATTCCTCAGGCAATACTTGCATATGGTTTTAGGCTTTTTACCAAACCATCATAAAACTCAAGGCCACCTGTGTACTTACTCTGTGACATAAACTAATGCTAATTTCTACACTGAGAAGACAATGAATGATTAGCACAAGTATTAAAATATCAACACTGTTGAGGAGTGACTGAAAACTGGGAATGTAAACATGGCTTTTAGAATCTTTGCTAAAAGACATGTTTACATTCAATTCAGATATTATATGAGTCTATGTTTTTAAATAGTATTTTCTACTAGTCTGTTACAGTAAGTTAAAAATGAGATAGCACATATATCTGTCCATTAGAGGGAATTAATTACTAAGAGTGCATAGGAGAGAGAAGGAGGGGAGAATAATTCTGATGGAAGAATAAGAGGAAAAAAATAAAGGAAATGGAAGAAGAGGCCTCACTCTCTACCTACAAAATAGTAGTAGCCTAGGAAAAGTCACCATAATTATTCATCACAACATGGTTATACAATTAGTGAGACAGAACAGTAATTGACATTTTTAAGTGCTTATAAATACTTCAGGCATTTTGTCTAGTGCTTTCTTTCTTTTTTAAAAAAAATATTTTATTTATTTATTTTTATTTTTATTTTTTAATTTTATTGTTGTTGTATTACATCCATCCCCTTTTTGCTCCCCTCTGTCCCCCTCCCCACCCACCCATTCCCCCCAAAGTCAATCCCACCTGTTGTCCATGTCCATGGTTCCTTTATACTATGTTCTTGTCTAAGCTGCTCCCCTTCTTTGCCTCTGCCTCCCCCCACCCCCCAACCCCGTTCCCCCTGACCACTGAAGCCCTATTCCTTGTATTCATATACTTGGTTCTGTTTTGCTTGTTGTTAGTTTTGCTCATTATTGTCCCATAATGGGTGAGATCATATGATATTTGTCCTTCACTGACTGGCTTATTTCACTAAGCATAATACTCTCCGGTTCCATCCATGTTGTTGCAAAGGGTACAAATTCCTTCTTTCTTTCTGCTATATAGAATTCCTTTGTGTAAATGTACCAAAGTTTTTTGATCCAATCATCCACTGATGGGCACTTAGGCTGTTTCCAGCACTTGGCTATTGTAAATAGTGCCGCTATGAACATAGGTATGCATAGGTTCTTATGAATTGGTGTTTCAGGATTCTTTGGGTATAGTCCAAGTAGTGGAATTGCTGGATCAAAAGGCAGTTCCATTTTTAGTTT